>JAOWMA010000456.1:0-32065 GCA_025962755.1 Colletotrichum tropicicola
ATTTTCCCCAACCTACCTTTAAACAAAAATACATACATACCTGCATGCCCCCGCAGGCCCCCCCCCCACTTCCTCTGGGACCCTTTAACATTCCCCCCCCCCCCCCCCCCTCTTTTTTTTTTTTTCTTTTTTGGCATAATCGGTGCAACTTGTCTGTTTGTCTCAGTCTGGTGGTTTTGAGTCTGCCCACGAGGGCTCAATGTGACGGCAAACATTCTCGTAGTCTATCAATTTCGGGTCGCTCAGTGGGAGGTGTGGCGTCGTCCAGAACATTGTCCAATTGGTGTCTTTGAGCTTCCAAGTTCCCAAAGATCTCTCGAAGTACCACTTGTTCACTGGGTTATCCTGCCGGCTGCGCCAGCACACACCCTCTGGGAAACACCCTCGAACCATGGCGTTGAAAACCACATCGGCAACTCCTCCACTCCCTTGGCGACTCTTGAGAACTGCGAATTTGTCTAGGTAAGGCACGAGTCGGCCTGTTCTGTACGCCGTTTCTTCGTCCAGGCCGAATGGTTTCTCCCACGTGAGGATCGCGCCGCCTTCATACTCTCCGGCGATGATGATGCCAGCCAGGTTCTCATTAACACGATCGAGATAGTGCTGCACATCCAGTTCCCTGTTGAAAGAGTCGCTGATGAGATGAACAAGCCGGGGAAGGTCTATGCAGGTGTCGGTAAGCCTCAAGCGAGGCGCTCCTGGCCGCGGCGGCAGCCAAGCGGCTACTGTTGGGTCGGGATACACCGTGAGGGGCATCCCGCGCTTTATCAGAGTCGCCACATGGGTCTCTCCAGATATTGTGTCGCCTCCTTTCTTCCCTGAGCGAACTCGTTCGATGGGCAGTGAGGACGAGAAGACTGGTTTATCTGTCAGAAGATTATGAATCAAGGGGTTCTGACGGTTACGGGTTGTGACCCTGGTGAACTCTTGGATGGGCTTATTAGCAGCGGCGGAAGGGGTGCTGATGATGGCCGAGGATGTGGACGGCAACATCGATAGCACGTTCTTCGCAAGTTGAAGATTGCGAGCATGTTGCTGGCGCATCTGCGGCGGGACCTTCCCTCGTCGCGCCTCGGACCCTGATGGGTGTGTAAGTCCGTACATGATGCCCTCGAACTCCTGCTCTAGGTTGATGTATCGGTGGCAAGAGTCGTCATGTTCGTCCGCGAGCGGCGTTCCTCCGGCCGGGTCTAGAATAATGATCTTTTCAACCGAAGCAACTTTGACACCTGCCCGGAAACTCGCGGCGGCCGATTCTGTAGGGTTACGAGTAGCATCCAGCTGGAGGCCACAAAAAAATTTGGTGAGGGCGACAATCGTCTCGTCGGCATCAACAACCTCGACACTCTTCATGTCTGGTGCCATGGCGACAGGCGGAATGACCACAATGGCGTTGTCTTGAAGGGCCCGCAGAACCAGGTGTGGATGCTGCACATGAACGCTAGAAGGCATGAAGCCGTGGGCCTTGGCTGTCTGACATTCGGTCTCGGCAACGCACTGGTCCAGCAGAATGGAACCTGGTTCGCCGAAGCCTTCGACCGCTTGCTGAATCCTCCAGGACTGCTCCCGTAGAATCCTTCGCGATGATGCTGGTCCCCCATCGAGAACGATCAGGCTTACAAGCCCGAGCTTCCGAAGCTGTGAAAAAGTCTTGCCAATGGCGCTGAGCATGTTGTCGTCCAGATCCTGTGGGAGGGCCATCTTGACAATGGCTAGGTTGATGGGCTCATCCAATGGGACAGCTGACTCGCTTTTCTGATCTCCCTGAATGAATTTGGGTGCTTGGTTGACAACTCGGATGGAAGAATACGTCTGGTCTGGCCTTCCATGGGACTCGGAAGCTTCGCGCTTCTTGCACGCCCCTTCGCCAGACTGGGGGGCGTATTTCTGCAAGTAGCCCTTGGCATCACGGCGGGTAGCCGAGGCCTCTAGCACCGACACGATGAAGTCCTGGCAAATAGTTGGCGTTTGTCTTGGGTGTAAATGTTGGACTTGCTTACGCGATCTTCTGCTCGTTTCTTCTCTCGCGCCTTGGAACTCGAAGAGTGCCGGACGGCTGAAAGAGCAACCTGTAGAGCCTCATCTTGCCGAGTGCTTCCTGACCGTGGGCGGTGATAAAGTCTGCAATTAGGTGGGTTGCATGAGTCGAGAGCAAATGGCGCCTGAGACGGGAACTTGTGAGAAGGTATGCTAAAACCAGAGAAAGCGGCGCGAGTGAGCAAGTAGAGACGTACCCTGGCCACCAGGTTGCTGGCCTGTTTTAATACAGGAGCCCGCATGTTGCTGATGGGACTCGGAAGTTGTGTGCAGGCTGTAGACAGAGGGGGCCGCGCCAGCGAGACAAACTCAACCAGTAACCTGGTGAGCTTAGGTCCGGGTTCCGCGCACTGAAGCGAGTGAAGCTCGGGACAATCGAGATAACAGCGCGCCGGGCTTGTGCAGGCGGTCTTCGTGGGTTTGATGCTAATTATCGTAGAGGAGAGCAAAAACCCACGACTCAGAATCCTAAGCCTTTGTTATCAGGCCGACGGCGTTGAGAGGGGAGAGGGTCAAAGCCCGGCCATTTCATCAGACGGCCAAGCGAGGTGCTCGTCAGAGGTGCCTTGTATATGCTCGGGCCCGGATGAGGCTGTATAGAGGAGGACGACCTGTCATCAAGGGAGATAAAGGATGTCAAGTCGGGAAGACGGTGACGAAGCTGGTAGATTCCCCGGGGTGACAGGCCCTGGCCCTGATCGGGACCATGACTTTCCACTTTGTGAGTCAACCAACCTACCAGATGCCGTACTGATAAGCCGATAAGACGTACGAGTTCTCCATCACGGCGCCGCCATCGGCGACCGTCTTGTATCACCGTAGCACCGAGGCGAGCAGTCGGACAAGCAACAGCGGTAGGCGATGACTTCAGGCTATTTGCGCACGAGTTGTTGCGCCTTCTGAGCGCCTGTCTGGTGCACGCTGGAAAATGGCTCAGAACTGTGCCGGTGTCTGGCCGCTGCTTGGGACCGCATTTGGACCACTTACACTAACTGGGCTCGCAGCCAACGGCGAGCAAGGAACTTTGAAATCAAGCAGGCCCTCGACTTTGCCGTGCCGCAATCAATCATCTGCAAGCACGGGAGCGGCCGTAGCCCCTACGGTGCAGCGCTCTGAGCGTCCAAACTGCTGGGGACACCAGGCATGTACCGTGCCATGTGCCAGAGTGGAGTCTCTTCTTGGGTCCAGACTGGAACTTGGCGAGTAAGGTAGCTAAGGTACGGATAGCTCGTTGCATGTTCCGAGGAGGTCCGTTCAGATGTCTTGCCCGTGCGAAGGTCAGCAACCCCGCTCGTAGTGTTGTACATCGGTTGTGTCGTCACACCCAGGTCGAAGCCTATTGCACCCTCTACTTAGTCACCCGCAGGGCGAGTTTGATCGTTGGCAAACACAGCATCCTCTTGACTCGTTTGCGCCCACCCAGCCGAGCCTCGTCACTGGAAATCTTACATGAGCGATCTGACTTCATTTCCAACTCTCTTGAACCAAGGTCTTGCTACTCCGCCCGACTCGGAAAATGGCTCCGAGACTCCTCTGGATCGGCCTCGGAAACATTGGGAGGGTGAGCGTGTCCACCCCCTCTAATCTGTGAATTCTCACTCCAATCGCCCCAGAGAAGCTCACTCGACCCAGGGTATGTGCCACAATCTCGTGGAGAAGGCCAATCTCGACAAGCCACTGCTCATCTATAACCGTACCCTCAAGCGGGCCATAGACCTCAGCCAAAGTCTACCCCCCGGTAAGACTGAGGTTGCCGAGTCACTCAGTGAGGCCATTGGCCAGGCAGACATTGTCTTCTCGTGCGTAGCCGACGACAAGGCAGTAGAGAGCATATTCGCGACAGCCGTCGAACAGGACATCCAGGGCAAGCTTTTCATCGAGTGCTCGACGATTGCTCCGGAAACCACCGAAGACGCCGCCAAGTCGGTTCTGGATAAGGGCGCTGAGTTCATCTGCGCTCCCATCTTTGGGGCTCCAGCCATGGTTGCTGCCGGCAAGGCTACACTGGTCCTCGCAGGTCCCAAGGCGTCACTCGATAGGTTCCGCCCGTACGTCGGCGCCGTCGCGGCCCGGGAAATCAACATGACCGATGAACCATACCACAAAGCGTCGACCTTGAAGGTTCTGGGCAACACCGTTATTCTGGGCATGGTCGAGCAGCTGGCCGAGACGTACGTCACCGCAGAAAAGAGCGGTCTTGGAACCGGCTACGTTAAGCAGTTTGTTGATGCCATGTTTGGTGGAAGCCCATACCCAGCTTATACGAACCGGATGCTGGAAGGCGACTACCACAAGAGAAAAGAGCCTCTGTTCGCCGTCGATCTGGCCAG
Organism: Colletotrichum tropicicola; assembly: GCA_025962755.1. Classification (NCBI taxonomy): domain Eukaryota; kingdom Fungi; phylum Ascomycota; class Sordariomycetes; order Glomerellales; family Glomerellaceae; genus Colletotrichum; species Colletotrichum tropicicola. Next base: position 4,368 of record JAOWMA010000456.1, read on the forward strand.
GAAGGACGCTCGTCACGCCATGGCAATCGCCGAAGCTTCTGGGACGAGGCTACGGAACATCGAGACCGCTGATAAGCACCTTCAGATTGTACGGGAGCATGCTGGTCCTTCCGGTGACATGGCCGGCATCTACGGTGCTGTGAGGAAGGAGTCAGGTCTTGAGTTTGAGAACGGCTGGTAGGCCAATTCTTGAAACCGGCGATGTTCTCAAGCACAAAGGTTTCTAGGAACCCTAAAATAGAACCAGAGTTAGAAGCTTCCATCAAAGACCAGATAAAGCTGCAATTGCTAGGTATGCTACGTGTACCTGACTGTCCCGCGTGCAGTGACGCATCAGTGGTTGCAAGCCGGGGGGCGCCTGAAGCCAGCTTCGGGACCCGACTCCTGGGGCCGCGCTCGGAGGTACTGCTGACTAAGGTAAGCAAAACTCAGGTGGCCTCTCACCCTGCTCGGCTAAGGTACGGTACCTACCTAGGCAGAGCTCCGTTGCGCTGCTGGAGTGCCATCCATGTTTGCCCAACCTCATAACCTTCAGCCTCTCATCGACGACAGCGCAGGAATAATCGGCAGAGCCACCCCGGACTTGACTGCACCACACAGCTCGGCACATCTACACGCTGCAATAACGAAGCCCCGACTGAACCACATACAATGGCGCAAGGGTATGTTCGTCCATGTATCTCCCCTGACGCCCACGCATTGTTTGACAATCGAACAACAGGTACAGCGTCATCGTTGGCCTTGTCATCGTCGTCGCCATAGGCGCCGGCGCCTGGTTCCTGTCGCCCAAGGGCGAGAACCAAATGTTAGTTTCCTTTTCCCGTTGCGCATCCAGCGTGTGCTCCCTATTTGCCTCGTCGCGACTCGACTGACGTAGTCGCAGCATCTGGAGATCCTCCCTTCTCCTGGCTCTCGCATGCTGCTACTTGATGTGGGCCATCACCTTCCTCGCCCAGCTCAACCCCCTCATCGAACCGCGACGCAGCGGCATCCGACAAGGCTTCGAACATCACTGACGGCTACGATTTGATTCGATGACGGTGCGGGGCGGCGACGGGATACCGATGTAATATTACCGACTTTGCACAACTATAAACCTATATGGACGGCGTTAGGGATTGGCTGGGGTTCTGTCATAGAAGATCAGAGATGTCGGCCTATGAGCATTGTGGCATCAACTCTGGATTATGACGAAGAGCGCTGGCAAAGTCGCAGTTTGAGCTGATGCCGAGCCAGACACAGAAGCAGACGGGCGAGACGGGCATGCACGCAACATCAATTTACGCAACGTCAAACACTGATTATTGCGCTGATAATTTCTTCTTAATTCGTCATGTGCTGTTTACTATCCTGCTGCCAAGTCGCTCGCCCACTCCTTCACGTACATAAGCAGAGCCCACAGGGCCTTACCGTCTGCAGCGATGCTGGTCTCCCCTATAGAATCAACACCGTCTAAGCCGGCAGCCCAGAGCACACTGCGTCCCACAGTCCAGCGTGCGAGAGCCCCCGCTGTAGCAAGCAAGGTAGCAACGCCATAACCGCAATCCAGCAATATGCGGAGGGCCTCGACGTTGTTTGCCACGACAGCCCACCCCAGCGATCGCGCAGCAGCCGGCACGTCGTATTGCCATATAACCATCAATATCGGGAAAAGCTTCGTGGAAGATGACACAAGCAGCGCGGTGGACACGGAGTTTGGACGAGAGTATCGGGGCAGGATGTCGAACACGCTGAGCGGAGAAAAGGTCGAGGAAGTCATGAATCGGATGCTCAGGTGGAAAGCGAGTGTCGAAAGAGCACAGAGTATCACTGGCGCGCTGTAAGCCTTTATCTGAGGTTGCGGAATGGAATAGGACACGGCATACAGAAGAAGAGGTACTGCGACACGATCGACTGTTGAGTCAAGCTGCCCAAGTTGGCGCCCTCGTCATGAGCGGAGGTGGGAATGGTCTGCTTTTCGATGCGCGCCCAAGTCAAATAGACATCGAATAACAGCAAAAGCACGCCCAGTCGTACGATGGAAGACTTTTCGCGGTGTTAGCCATGTGGGAGAAGAGATACGGAACGGTGCTTACGTCAAAGCGGTCGTCATCCTTCATTAGGGTATTGTGAAGCAGATGGCGATAGACTTGCGGCTTGATCAAGACCAGATCGATGAAGAGCACCACAAAGTCGTGCTCAACATACTTGTCGCAGAATTGGCCGCAATTCCGGCAGACGGTCAAGCGAATATTGTGTCCGCTCGACTTGTCATCGGCGTTCGAGTATTTCGTCCATAGCGTCTTGACCGGGTGCCGGCACTCGATGCAAATTGGCATCTCGTGGATTCAGGACCAGGGATTTCTGGGGATTCGAAGCATCGGTTTCATGCGGCTAGGTCGCGTGGCATGGCCTGAAGGTGTTGAGTCACCCCAGACGCGAGCTGGTGGTCACGCGTTTGGTCGAGGCGGTTGGCTAAGCCTTGTCGCCCGAGGGACTGGTCAGAACTGTCCCGGTGGCTGCTACTGCATGTGGGGCCGCTGGGAACTGCAACTTCCAGAGGGAGGGACGGGGCGGAGAGGAATGTCGCTCGGCTTCGGGCACTGGAGGGGCTCCATGATTGATTGGAGGTACATTTACGTTACCTACCTAGGTAGGTACCTATACTAAAGCCCGCATGGCGAATGTGACGGGAGGGATGGCACATACCTCCACTGCCTACCCTACCTACCTAGGTGCCTACACTACCTAGATACCTAGGTACCTAACCTAAGGTAGGTAGGTACCTAGGCCCCTAGGTTCTAGGGTTCGTGGTCCCCCCACCTCGCTGGAATTAGAGCCCGTAGGCCGCTGCTCGAGTCCTAAAACAGCCTAAGCCTGAAGCGAATTGGGGGATGACAGGAAAGCCACATATTCCGTCCCCACTGCAAGGACCGCATCATTATTCAACGGGACAGGGCTCCTGGTTACGTCGTCTCAAACCCAGGGTTCCGTTCCGATCCAGTCCAATCCCATCCTGCCCAGTCCACGGTAAGTGCTGGCTCCTACCTCTACGTACCTACCTTAAGCACCTCAGCATGCAGTAGGACCTCGTAAGGTACTATTTCGTGCCACTGTCCTCAACCCCCGGCTCGGCTCCTGTTCGTTCATCCATCCATCCACTCATTCCTCGCATCTCGAACGACCGCACTTTCGCCTCCCTAACGTGCCCTGCCGGCCGCCGATACACCCAAGGGCGAGCCCGCATACTCTCCGACACCCCATCGAACCTAATCCCGGCCGAACGTACACTGCTTGCCGAATTATCACACCTTCGCTCACCCTGTGGGTGCTTGTGCTCTTGTCGAGTCAGGCCTTTGAAGCCATATTCTTCCACGAGCGACCGTCCTCATACATGACCCAAGCTGCGCGCTGATGCCCTCTCCCCAAACTGCCTGCCACCTGTCTGACGAGGTGGGTGGCATTGCTCGATCATGGCGGACTCCCTAAACCCGGTCGGCTCGGCATCGCACATGTCTTCCTCGGCGCTCTTGCCAGCACGTCATGATGCCGAAGCCCGGCCACGCAATCGCCGCCTCATCAGCACCGCAGACGACGCCCCCGCGAGTCCCATAGAGAGGCTTTCGGCTTCCTTTTCCGCCCTCCGCGCCTCATCCAGCCGCGAACCGAGCCCCATGCCATCTGGCCACATGTCGCGAGACACCTCTAGCAAGACGACCGCCCGAAGTGCATCCGCCAGCAACCGACGCAACAACACTGGCCCGTACACTCCGAGTTTTCTGGATACTTCGTGGTCCCAGGGCTGGGCTTCAATTCAAGGACTGGCCTCGTCTCTCTTGTCCGGCGGCAGTGTCCACGATGCTGGCTACGAATCAGATCATCGAGAAGGCAGACGCTCGGGTATCAACCCGCTGAAGAGGGACTATTCTACCCCACCACGGAAGGCGCCCAAAGCCTGGGGTCCCGAGCCCCCGTCAAACTATCGGCCAGGTCATCGTGATGTCGCGGCGGGCTCTTTAGCAGAGAGAGAGGCGGCTCTCAAGGCAGCCCGGACGGCGAGTGTGTTGGAAAGCCACGAGGGCGTCAATGGAGGTCTCGATGTGACGGGCAAGTTCAAGAGGAGGAACTCGGATGAGATTACGAGGAATGCTGCACGGGAAGAGGAGGTCCAGGATCAACTGGTTTATATACACCAAGTGCAACCAACTGACACATATGCCGGCATAGTGCTCAAGTACCGGTGCCGCGAAGATGCATTCAGAAAAGCCAATGGGCTATGGTCTAGGGATATTCAGGTACGCAAGTGGCTTGCCATACCGGTGGACGCTTGCGAGATCAAGGGCCGAGCATGTGAACCGCCCTCGCATGATGATCAACAAGTTGATCTCCTGGCGCCGACGCCGGAACCAAGAAGCGCCCACGGTCGAGCTGTGCTTACATCGGATCAATCACATCAAGTTGACTTTTTCAGTCTGCCAAAAGCCAACGGATCGGCCTCCGAGCCCAAGACTGAAGAACAGGAGGATCCCCCTTGGACTCATGTTCGATGGGTCACGTTAGACTCGAACCCAACACCGATTGAGATCGCTCGCGTGTCAAGGAAATCGATGGGATACTTCCCTCCGCGACGGAAGAAGAGCCTTCGCACCGCCTCGACGTTGTCAACGCCGCGGCACTCGCTCGATGCCACAGGTATCACGGTCGGGTTCACGGAAAGCCCCGAGCAAGTCGGCAGACCACGTTCGCGTCGACAGAGCAACCTTAGCAACAGGCCAAACATACCCGGTACACCAGGCAAATCTACGCCTGCTTCTTCGAGGAGTAGGCTGAATAGCGATGCGGCAGATGCGCGACCTGCATGGATGAGGAGACCAGGCGGCGTCGGCTCACTTGGGAGGAGCGTACGAGCTCCCGGACCAGACAATGATTATTTTAACTCATGGGCCAAAAGGCACTTGCCTGGCATCGCCATCGACGATTCCCTGCCATCCATATCTGTTATGGGTTCGGAAACAGCGAGCTTCGGATTTAGGCCGGGGTCCAGCAGTGGGATTGTGGAGAGTCCTTTCGACGAGGGACAAGACCTCACAGCGACGTCCCGGCAAGGGTCCGGTCTCGACCGCGCTGCGGCAACTGTGGAGACATGGCTGCGCGGGGCGTTTGCCAAATCGCCGGGAACGCCCACGCTTGGAAGCCGGGGTCGTCATCAGGATGAATTGGACCTGATTGAGTTAACGGATACCAACAGCGACGATGGGAGATTGCCTACCCCAGCAATCATTGGAGGAGTCACCAGCACGGGATTGTTAGAAGCCAGGCCGATGACGCTGGGCTCGACGTCAAGGAGCGACGGAGAGGGATCCGTCAGGGTTCGAAGCTCGAGCAACAATGCTGCCGTCGACAAGGGCAAGAAATCTGATTAGTGTGACCAACCGACTTGACAGCGGTGTTAACTCCGGCCTCGTCACCATTACGGCCATCTTCGAGATCCTGAGGACACCAACAAAACTATCAGCGAATTGTTGCTGCATATTTCGGGGGAGGGGGGGGTTTCGTTTCGCTGCGATTGTGCATTAAAATGGCGTTGGCGGGCATGATGAGAGAGGACAGCAGCCTAGAGCAAGGAGAGATGCTCGTTAGCCGACAATCTGTGGTGTCTCGGCCAGCGATCTCGACTCTACTCTCGAGCCTGGCGGAGCCTTGTGTGAGATTCCGGGCCTATCTTGATCTACGTTGGTTTTTATTTACGCTACACATTAGACTTGGGACTGGGCGCTCTTTCTTTTGACTTCAGTGCCAGATGCTGGAAGGTGGTCAGAGAGGGCAAAAGGGAGAGAGGCAAATACAACACCAGTGACAAGAACAAAGACGTCCCAACTGGAGTTTTAATGTTAACGATGTTGTCACCTAAATTGTCTCAAAATATGTGACTTACCCCCCGGCTTTGCTGTGACGTGCGTGTGGTTTCACTTCGACATTGATGAGCCAACCGGCCATTACAGATGCATGCCTCTCCGCTCCCCAAAAGGCTGCACAGATGGAGCGCCAGACATCGTTTATAGCTAATTATCTGGCGGTTGCAGGGGCATTCTGGACGAACAACTCCATGAGCACCGCCCTACCGATCGAGATCACCAAACATGGCACCAAACATGAAGGTATATTCGGAATGCATGCACACGTAGCTTGCCCTGGTATTCGTCTTGTGTCGGCCCCTGCATACATGGTATTTACTTGCTCAAATATCCTCAAAGGCATTCCCACTGTCAAATCTGCGACGATGCTTATTCCTTGCGGAGGGGGTTGCCTTCAAATAACATTTTTGTGACGAGAAGGAGTGATCAAAGCAAAGCATAACGTCATCGGCCCTGCTTCTTTCTCATTGAGTCCCTAGGCCCCCCAAGTCGAAATTCATATTAGCCAGATCACCGTTGTTGATACCAAAGAATTGGAACCTAACATCGATCATGAGCTTTTATGCCACTTGCAGCGTTCTAGCAGGGGACCACCAAACTTACCAGTCTTCAACGTTCAGGGTGTTTGGAACAGGTTGCCCTTGGGCAGATCCCGTGCTCCAACTGTCACTTGGACTCTGTCCGTCTGGCATCAAACCGTCAAAGTTTGCAGTCCACAGGCTGCTATTCAAGTTGTTGGAGTTCTGCCCTTGTGGCGCTTGCTGCTGTGGCGGCTGCTGCTGGTGAAAACCCTGCATGCCCGGCTGTACCACACTGTGGCCTTGGGAAGGGCTTCCGCTAAGCCCTGCTTTATGTGGCCCTCTCGATTGGTACTGGGCGGTTTGTCCAGATAGACCACTCTGTAGATTAGGATTTTGAAGCTGGGCCATTAGACCAGCGTCCAAACCCTGCTGATTGGTAGGAGGCGGGGGCGACACCTGTGGGAAGGCCGGCATACTAGCGCTGTCAGGGAACAGCTGATCGGGCTGGAAGTTTTCCCACAGAGACTGTGATAGATTCGGCGAGTTGCGCGTAACGAGGTACAGGTCGGGCGGCGTGGCGGGGACGGAGAAGGAGGGGTTGAATGGGGTCGCTGGCCTGGTCTGCGGACGTGAAGACGTTCCGCCCATGAAAGTGTCCGCGTTTTGTCGAGGGTTAGGGGAAGTAGGTGGGGGCATCGTCTGAGTGTTTGAGGATCCATCCCCCTTCGTGTGGCTAGGTGTCTGAGGGCGGGATCGCTCGTAGGATTCTTGGGGAGTGGGTGTGTTAACGCTGAAATCGATAGCCATGTCATCGTACTTCCTCTTCGCTACGTCCTGGGGTCGCTGTTGTTGCTCAAGTTGAGCCAGAACCTGCTGCGCCTTCCTGTGCCTCTTGCCGGCGGCTTTCTGCAGACGCTCCTCCAGGACCTTATTTCCGATTATGGATTCAAAAAGCGTGTAGACCATTTTGCCTACTAACCACACTCGCGAAACTTCCTTCAAGGCCTGCATACATGTTCGTAACCTGTCTTGGGTGACCTGTTGAATCGATGGGATCGGTGACCGCATCTGGTAGACGTGCATGATGAGAGCAGAGAAGAGGCTATAGACGACAAACGCTGGGCAGAACCGTAGCTCCCCGTGAGCGGCCAGGTTTTCGATAATGGACGTTATCATGGCGGCGGCCTGGAACGCAATGTTCCGTGAAGGATACGGAGAATCGTCGGGAAAGCGACTCCCCCCGTTTGGCGGCATGTGAGCCCTGTGCAAGAGGCAAAGCGTCGTATAATAGTTCGAGTGAAGAAGGGCAGACCAGAAGTGATGCCGTGCAACTTCCCAGTATACCAGTTTCGGGCAGTTTTGAAGCCAATCCGCCAGAGCCATATCGCTGTGCGTCAAGTCGATCGCATTCCGCTGGCGGCCTTTGGACGCTACCGAGTACTGTTGGGACAGCACCAAACCCATAATCTCGCAGAGTTTGACGTACTGCATAAAAAACTGGACGTGTATCGGATCTGGGGGGTATTCGCTGTTACGGTCACCTTCATCCTCGACAAAGTCGTCTTCTGTGAGCATCTCAACGTCTGAATCGTCCAGACTTATGTGCACCGGCCGGCCGAGGGCCACTGCGACCGATCTGTCCCGCGTGAAAAGTGTCCACCATATTCTCTTCCATAACCTCTTGTCAGAGCGGCTTAGTTGTGATTGTTCCACGCTCCGGTGCATTCCGGAGCCTTGGGCGACGATGGTCGCAACCCTGCTCCAGTAGAAGACGTTCTTGGTGACGTCTTCAGGACCTTCCCAGTACCAACCCATCAACAGCAGTGACTGAACAATTGTTACCCGGTCGTCTTCGTAGTTTGCGTCGTACAACGCCTTCGCTCTCTTGTAGAAAGTCAGAGCAGCAGGAGTTGTCGACCCATTGGCGTCCATCAGTTGCGGATTCGTACAAACTCGGGAGCCGGCCAGCAGCACAGCCTGCAACAGCAATAGAGAGGGCGGGTTTTTAGGATCACGGTACTGCCTCATGAAGCGAGTTCTGTTGATCACCGGCACTATCGGATGAACCCACTTGAAGTAGGAGTCGATCAGCTCGTCACAAAGTGACCTCGGCGGGAGCAGAAAGGCACCACGCTGGTGAAGGATATCTATCTCGACGTTGTCAAGCTCTGTAAGCCGGGCCCTCGAGCCTCTGACATTTTCAGGCAGTGGGTAATGAACGACGTCCGAAGAACCTTGGCGGTCGTGGACGAGCAAGGTCAAATTGGACGATTCGCCCAGGTATGCGACCCTACCGGCATCCGTGATGGGTGCTCGTGTGAATTTTGGTTTCATGACCAGATTAAGATACGTGCCACTATCGATCTCCTCTTTTCGGGCTTGTGACTCGGTGTAGGTAGAAGATGGCGTCCCGTCGGTCGTGTGATAGACGGCCGGGGTTCGAGGCGGGAAAGTACCCGGGGCGGAACTGCTCGGAGCTCGAGGTGAGCGGTCTTCGGCAGTGTCCCCCTTCTCGCTGGAGCGAATTTCAGTTAGCCCGACGCTGGAAGCTGGTGAAATTGGCGAGGCGGGAGCAGACCTGTCCGAGTCCTTGTTCGTTCCGGCATTTTGGGTTTTTTTTCGTTTTGGTGTCGGGATGCGACATTCGATTTGGAAGGCAACACAGTTCGTGCAGGGGACGCCGAGGCTCGCGGCATCGCATCGAACCTGGACGTGGTGTCAACATTGTAACCAGAGGCATGGGGGGGAAGTGGATTGTCGTGCTAGGAGAAGGGGGTTCTAGATGCAGATGGGGGTTCGCAGGAGCGGCAGAGGCGGGAGCCTCGGTCCAGAAGTAGCTCCACGAGGGGGAAGGGGGGACGGCTCCAAGGGCTAATTGGCGTACCTTGCGGGCGTGGCATGTCTGTATGTTAAAGGGCGACGGTCAGCTTGATTCAGAGCCGAGTTAAAGTCTGGATGGGTGAGGGATCGATCTTGCATGACAACGCAGCTACGCGGCGCGCGCAGCCATACCTCGGCACAAAGTAGGCAGAGGGGCCACGGGATGGCGGGAAGTCTACGTACCTCGCAAGCTCTGGAAGCTCGTTGCCTTTGGGAAAGAAAGAGGATACGTCAGCACACACTGCATCGCCGCGGACAACGGGGCAACTCGACGGGCGGAGGAGGTGGTTCACGAACCTGCGAAAACTCGTATGGTTGGCGGCGGCGGCGGCGGCAGCGGCGGCGGCGGCCGAGGCAGCAGCAGAGCTCCCTCCTTGGGTGTTGGGGCTCGTGTTGGCGACGGAACTGCCCCCCGCCTGGGATGGCGAGTCGGACTTCTGCAAGGGCGGCTGGTGTTGCTGCTGAGGTTTCTGGGCCGAGAGATCGGTCGACGACGACATGTCGACGTCCATGGCTGGGCCGGGAGGGTTGTCTTGGGCCGGCGACCGTGAGGCGGGTGCTGCGACAGAGTCGGAAGAGTTGTGAAAAGGTTCCTCGACGAATTTCGCTGGTCGACTGGTAATAATAGGCGGAGGGCTGGTAGGGAACAGGTGTGGCAGGAGCGCTCGCTCTGGCTCCGGCCGTGGCCCAGACGCAAGGTCTGCAGGCGCCAGTAGGACTGACACCGGCTGAGGCACTGTCGGCGGCGACGGAACCTGGCGGAATGGGTGACGGTACCTGTGGTGCCTGTGGTGGAGATGGCGCTGTTGGTTGTGGGCTGGCGCTGGCTGGGTACGGGTAGTGGTGCTGGCGGTGGTGGCTCTGGCGCTGCAGAAGCTGCTTCCGCTGGGGGCTCCTGTGGCGGTTGGTGGTGGTGGTGGTGGTGGTGGTGGTCGTCGTCGTCGTCGTCGTCGTGGTGGTGCCGAGTCTTCAGGCGGCGTGGCGCGTGCGGGTGCGCGTGCGGATAGAGGGGTGTGAAGCCAGAGGTGTTTCCTCTGAGTGGATGGAACGGGAACTGGAACTGCTGGTGCTGCTGCTGGGGTAGGAATTGGAATTCGGGAAGTGCAACCTGGAACTGCCGATGCTGGGGCAGGTGCCAGGACAGGCGGTGCTGAGGTGCCTGCTGAGGTACCAGGACTTACCCAGGTACCTTACCTACCTAAGGAGTGAGCCTGATGATAATAGCCTTGTCCCGCACTCGGGCTGAGGCTCAGGCTCAGGTGCAGGAGCAGGAGCAGGGTGCGGGTGCGGGTGCGAGTGCGGGAACGGGTGCAGCACTGTGTGGTGTGCCCTGACGCTGGTGACGTTGGGCGTTATGTCCGGAGCGTGGTGCTGGAGCGGGAAGAGCACTGACACCCGTATGTACTAGAGAGGCCTCGTCGCGCTGCGGCGGCCCGGGAAGGACGCTGTGATTGTTCTCTGTCAGAATCCGGGATCGGGTCGTGTCAGGGCCTGGTCTGCGTCTGCGTCTGCGTCTGCGTCTGCGTCTGCGTCTGTGTCTCTGCGTCTGGCTGCGTCCGCGTCTGCGTCTGCGTCTGCGTCTGCTGCGTCTGCGCTGAGGTTCAAGCCAACCGCCGGGCACGTGTCCGGTCCTGGGTCGTTGAGGCTGTGGATATGGTGTTTCTGACCGTCTTCTGGGAGCAGCAGCAGCTGCTGCTCCAGTAGCAGCACGCCCGCAAACTCGATTTCGCCTCCAGCTTCAGGATTCGGCGCGCTTGGCCACTGCAGCACGGCATCCAATCCGGGCGCCTCAGGAGACAACCGAGCTCCTGGGCTGGCTTGCCGGGCAAGTAAAAGAGCCGTGGCCCTTTCGAACTGTCGGTGAGAGGGAACGGAACGGGGCAGACGAGGCAGAGATAGCTCAACGGTGCGAGTCGGAAAGAATAGAACACAGTCGGCCGGGCCCGGCACCTTAATGTAAGTCCAATGGGCTGTCGCGATGCCTAGACCAGAGAACCATGCACTCGTTGCTGTCATAGATTCGATGCAAGCCTCTGGGGTGCTCGGCCTTGGCTGGACCTTGCCTGATCTTGTTTCCCCTGGATGCCCTGCCTTGTCCGCCCTTCACACTGCTGGCCTGAGAGAGCCGAATAGAGTTGTCGGCCACAGGTCAGAGGTCAGAGGTCAGAGGTCGGCTGATGACGGGATACCGGAGAATCACACATCGGAATCAGACGTCAGCTCGCGCACTCCCAGATGGTTAGATGGTTGCCGTGTCTCGGCAGCTTCCCGTCGACACACGTCGTATCGCTTCCTTTGGCAATTTGCCTGCCGTTCGAGAATTTTCAGCAGTCGCGGCGCGTCTTGCGTGGACAGCAGCAGCCGCCGCCGCTTGGCTGGCATGTGAGACTTCTCAACGGCGCGCCCCTGAGTGGTGAGATCGTCGGCCCTTTCCCCCCCACTACCTACTAACCTAGTATACCCAAGCAAAGCAGCGCCTCGTCCGTCCCGGGCCCCGGCGGAGACAAGGTCGCAGTGCAGGAACCGAACCCCCCCCCCCCCCCCCCTTCCCCTCTTCTACGCGCACACCAGTGCAAGGTCATCTTCTGAAGGAGCTCACGATGAGGCAGTCACCTGCGCCGTACTGCCCGTGCTACTCGGTCATACAATCCGGGTCTGCAAGCCTCACGAGGCCGTCTGGCACCGGTCACCCGAATTCCAACCGTCCATGCCGGGTGGCTGCTCCAACCCATGGCCATCCTTGGATGACGTTTGTGTATCCGTAGCTGATGTGCTGACTGTCACTGCTGCAATGGGAAACGAATCCACCCCGCCGACTCCTTCCCGGCCGTCCCTCCCCCCTTACCCTTCTTCCGCGCCTTCCTGAATCTGGCCACAGACTGCAGTTGGGCGGAAGCTGCTGGATCTGGGGTAAAAGGGCAGGGGCTTGTACAGCATGCATGGGCGATGGGTAGCCGTACTGTGCGGATCGGGGATATGCTCCGAAACGGCTTGGTCCGCGCATGTGTTTCCTGTTTGGGCAAGGACCACGCTTTGCCCCGACTGCCTTTGGTATTGCTCCCCCGGCCGCCTGATGATTACGCCGCCGAGAAAAGCATATGATCGCGACTGACCTCCCCGTACCGCGTAGCTGAGGCAGTCTCGCACCTACTACCCAAGGTGCCTAGGGCAAAACAACGTCCCGGTCTGCGAGGTCCGCTTGCCATGCGCCAGCTCACCTCTCGCCTCTAGCACCCACCCGACCAGTGAGGATGCGTGGGCTTGTCCAATCGCCTGCGCCTGCCTTTGGTGGTGAGGTCGTAAGGCGGCGCCGCGCTGGTTGCCACGCGCGCATGGCGCATTTGGGAAGGAGATGCGATGCGACCGGCGGCTGGGAAAGAGAAGAAAGCCATCGTTTGACCAGTCCGTCGGGGAGAAAGGAAAATGCGCGGAACCCGAGACGCGGGAGGGTGGGTGACTTGGAAGCCCAGCATGCTGCATGCGCCGACTTGTTGCTTCGTGGACCGCCAGTCCCCAACCGTCGGGAAGGGACTATGGATCCCTTTCAAGGCCAATGCTTGCCACGGGAACGTGAAGGGAGACTTTGGCGATGTTGGTCTTGGGATGATCGAAGCAGAAAACCGATTACTTCACTGCAACCCCGCCTTCTGTCGATGGTGTGGCCGTTGTTGGTGTCGGAGGGGGGAATATCGATCGATGCCAGATACCTAACTAAATGTACCTACCTACCTTACCTACATATACATCAGGTTGCTTGCCGCGCCTACCTCTCACCTGCCTCGGATGCACGGCAATCAGCCCAACTGGACCACCCGTTCGCAGTTGATCCTCTGAACCCCCTCCCCCTCCCTCCCTCTCAGAGAAGCCTCGCCAGGATTCAACCTCCACGGTTCAAATGCGAAAGGGCGGCTACTGCGCCAGCCTTACCCTGCCCTCCATATCTGCTGTCACCACCCTTGTCCAAAGGATCGCGCGTGGAACACCTTGCACTAGGTACTAGAAAGGTAGTTGAAAGTCGGATCCGTACTCACGCCGCCCACAGACTCCCCCGGAGTTCTCTAGCTACTAGCATTGTTCCTGCGCTGCCTGCTGGCCTTGCAGATCATGCCGTCCAACCGATGAGTTTGCGTCCCAGAAGCTGCCATCTCCCTGCAAGGCACCGAAAGCCAGCCCGCGCCTTGTCTCGCACCACCAATGCCTCTTGAACCCCTGCAGAAGACAGCTCAGCACCCCTCATCAAGCTTCCGGTTTATTTTCATGCAGCGGCACACCAGATACTATGTACAGCCTTGATGAAGATCCTTCGGGCTTCATAGGCGTGCAGTGCTTGTGTGGCGTCTAGCTCAGTCGTCGATGCCGAGGTAAGCCAGGTGTCCTGACAGCCGGACATTTCTCCAACAAGTCCAGACGCGCCGCTCCCTCCAGCTTTTGCCCTTCCCGTCTCGCCGCACACATCAGCGTATACGTTGAATGAGTAGAGCTCCAATGGCAATCGCCCCGATATGTTGCTCAGCTGTGAAAACCTGTGCAAGTCTGCCCGAAGTGGCCTCTTGTAGCAAAGTAATCTCTGCCTTGCCGTTTGATCATCTTGGTCGACCATGGTTCGATGCGGGCCCGATTTCACCAAGTCTCTAAATCATGAGGGAATTCATATATACGTCGACTGTTCTTCCTTGGCAGCATCGTAGGTTACTATGGATTGCCGACCGCCGCCGGCTTGCCGTTGGCTGCGCCGGCTGTGGCGGAGGTAGCCGCGGCCGTGCCGTTCTCCTCACGTTTCCCGTATGAATCATCTACTTCTATGCCACTGATAAAGACGGCGCTGACTCCCTCCAAAGCTGCCACGAATACACAGAGTAGGCTGGCAATCACAAAGTGGCTGATGGTGGACCCGATCTCCAGCCACGAGCCTTCGTCCTTAACCACCCAGAAAAAGTAGAGGGTGAGGACATCGCTGACAGCCATGACGACCATGAAGAGCGACGAGGGTGCAACGGCCAATCTGAGATTGAGAATCCCCAGATTGGCTGAGATGAGGGCAAATGGAATCATGAGCTTGAGGATGAGCAGTGCTCCCTGTGAAAAGGGGTCGAATATAGGAATCAGGCGCGACACGCTCTCCAAGCTAAAAGCTGAGACAGAGGCTACATTGCCCGTGCTGAAGAAGGCCGACTGCAGCAAGACAAGGAAGAAAAGGCACACGCGCGCATCTGCGAGTGACAACGCCCTGTGTGTCGGCTGTGATGCTTCGTGGCTCTTGCTTGCAGTACCACGAGACAAGGCACGTCGGGTTTCCGCGGCGCCTTTGGTGAATGCAAATACCCGGTGTTCCAAGCTGACCCAGGCAACCAACAGAATGCTGAACGCGACGTAAAACAGACCTTCGTATGAGATAGTCAGAATCACGAATGTTGGCGCGCAGGTCAAAAACATGCTCATGAGGCGATGCAGGTAATGGTTGTTGGACTGCGCGCGGAATGTCAGGGGCATAAGCAGCGACACAACTGTATGCCTAATTAGCCCAACTTGACCAGAATAAAAACAGTCGGCGCAGCTTACCCAAAACCACCCACCCAACGACCTGGTTGCCACGGGGTAAACCCTGCTTGGCCTGCAGAGAAAGCGTACTGGAGCGTGTGACAATAATGGCCAGTATCACCAATCCGACCTATCATCCATGTCAGCAATTCCCCGAGGCCAGGTCGATGGCACAAGCTTACCTGCACCCCTGTCAAAGCTCTCGCAATCGGAAGGGTTGGTTTTACGGCCTGGTTCTTTCTAAAGGATGATGTCGCAAGTAACTTATCTTCCCAGATGAGAAATGCTAAACCAATGACAGTCATGGCGACCCCCCCGGCCACACTGTTCTGGGTCAGCCTGAACCGAGATTTCGCAGCGGACGGGTTTTGCACATACATGAGACGGACGTCCTCGACCTTCATGGCCGGAAGCAACGTGAAAGTACTCATGACGAGGCAAGAAAAGAACCAGATCACGGAAAGCAGAGCCTCCTTCTTGAGGAATCTCAAGCCCTGCGTTACAGGCCAAAATGCCCCGAGAACATACATCACGGTCAAGACCTCCCGGTGAATATATCCCAGAGCCTGAGTCAAATCAGTGGCTGAAAATGGGGAATTTAGGAGGCGCAACTTACCAGAGACACAATAACGCCAACATAGAGAACAGCGTTCAATAGGAAAGAAACCGCGCTGGCTCCACTCTTGATGTGCCCAAAAAGAACTTGCCGCCCTTCCACAAGAGAGTGACGCCGGGCCCAGACCTCCTCCCAAAAGACGACGGGAAACAAACCGTACGCATAGTAGGTGACCGGCGATTTGGAAATGATGAAAGATGCATAAAGAACTGCCAGGATTGACGTGAAGAAGGTTGTCCCTAACGTCGTTCGTGAAGCAGGGTGGCTGCCTCGCAAAACATGCAAACCAACAACACCCGTCAGCGCAAATGCCACCCACCCAAGATAGCCGATGGTGATGAGTGTGCGAAGAAATAGCCAGTCGTAAGTCTGAAGGTATCTTAAGCCCTCAAGGGCGATTTTCATTAGCGCGGCTGATTCCTCAATCGCCTCTTCGTAGTTGCCGGCATCGATCAGTCGACGAATGTCGGCCACGCGGTGTTCTGGGTTGAGATGTGCCTCACTGAGAGGCTGGTAAGGTCGATATCGCAACTCCGTTTCTTGTTTTCGCTCTTCCTTGACCCTGTACATCTCAAGAATTTCGCGCGCATTGACAAGAGCCGCCTCGGCCTTTTCCTCCATGCTCGAAGAGACATATGACAGAGGAAGCTCTCCGACAGAGTTGGCTGGGAATTCAACGCCCAATAGATAGGCCATCAAAGCTGCAACATCAGCCTGTGCCACGTCGTGTCTCTTGACGTGGTCCAAGTGCCAGTCAGAGGAATACTCGTCATGTCCCGGAGCAACTATATCCAGTGAGAGGACTGGAGAAGCGATTCCCGAGCCCCAGGTAATCAGGGGTGTGCGGGTGTTATTCGGGTGGCCATCGCCATGGCTGCCCCAGTCACTCATGCCGTGATCGGCAGTGAAGACAAAGGCGGTCCGGTCGTCGGCATAGAACTTTTCGATCATTTCTGTGATTTCCTTGACTCCCTGATCCACAACTTGGATGTTCCTCAAATACTCTTTCGAGTACGGGCGGTAGGAGTGACCGTTGGTATCTAAACCAAGCAGATGGAGGAAGAAGACGACCTTGTCTTGACGCAATGCGGCGCCCAGGGTCTCGTTCTTGGATGCCTCGTTGAAGAAGTCTTTGACGTGGTCGAATACCCAGTAGTCCAGTTGCAGGGCATCCTGACTGAAATCCTCAAACTCGTACCCATAGGTGTAAGAATCGACGCGTCCGGGCACAGCGCCCGTCTCGAACATGGGGAGAATATCGGGAGAGCCCCAGCTCCAGGTATGCCGACTCCGGTTGAAGACGCTGTCAAAGTTGACAGGATTGAGCTTCCAGCCCGTCGCCACGGCCGAAACATCCTCATAGAGACCGGCGATGAGGGCAACATGGCCCGGACGAGACTCGGTGGGCACCCGCGTGTGCGACACTCCGAAAGTGCCGTGCTCCAAGACGCGAGATCGCAAATAGGGGGCCAAGGGCCGCGGGTCCAGGTCTTGCTCCGATTCGGGATAGGGGTCGGGGAAGTATTGGAAGGCCTTGTCGGCTCGCAGACCGTCTCCTGCACAGCTGGGTCAGCAGATGCGCAATATGCGAAACGAACGGGAATTGAATCTGGGTTTGGGGCGTCGCAGACCAACGAAGAGAACCAGCCGGTCGGCGGGTGCTTTGCCGTGTTCGGGGCGTTCAATCTGGACAAGGCGCATGCCCGAAACGATTGGGCTGACGAAGTAGATGTCGAAAATGGAGTAAATATAGACGAGGTGGAAGACAACAGCGACGGCCAGAAAGCCGACGCGTGAAAAGGCAGCCATAGGGGGGGACGGAACCAAACTATAAGGTTGGCTCGGCTGTTGTCGTCTCTATCTGCAGGTATTTTGCACCTCTTGTCTGTCGCCGAGCTGCCGGGTCACCTCACCACTTCGAGGGGCGGAGGATTGGTTGACGGTATGGAGGCGCTCCGAGTGAGTTATATAGCCGCTGAAAGGGGGGTGGAACAAGGTGCAGGAGTGAAGCAGAGGGTAGGAGGACACTGGACAAGGGAGATAAGACGCACTCATCTCACGGATTGCACACAGCGGCTGGGCAGTTGGTGAAGCACAGCAGAGGGAGCAGGGAATTTTGACCGCGCAGACACAGCCCGTCGGTCCCGCTTGTTGCATCGACGCGGAAATTATTGGCAGTCGCGACACGTCGACTCTGCTATTCAAATCTGGAGTCGCATTGCGGAAGGACAAGGGTTCCATTACCCCTAGCCCGCTGCGGTACCTCGCGTGTCCAAGCGCTGCGGAAGCCCCCTGACCTATCAGGTCCCGGCCATCATCATTGACGGGGCTCCTCTCCACACGACCCCAGTGCACCCTACAAGGATGGCATCGTGAACCGTTCCATACTACCTACCTACACGTCACACCATTGGTAGCACCAAGTGCACTCCAGCCGGGCATCAAGGTGTTACTTTTTGGAAGAATGCCTCGTTCATACTGGCCAGATACACCTACAATAAGTAACTAGTGTTGACTTCACCAACACATCTGCGAACCCCTTCGGACAGTCGCCTATGGGGCCGGCGTCATCGACCATCCCTCTACTCTCTCTCTCCTCTTTGGCCTCACCAACCGGGTTACTATGCACATGGCTGATTGCGGCGGCCGACGGACAAGTCTCAAGAAGCATTGCAAACAGAGTCTCCAAGGGGGATGGCATGATTCCGAACGCCTCCCCCGGTGGCAGCAACAAGAACCAGTGACGACACGCTCTCTCTCCGATGCGGCTCACTCCATAAGTGACTTAGTGACCCGCGAGTAGAACTTGGCTGCGTGTGGCCGCGAGAATTCAATTTCTTCAACCAAGAAATCGGGAAGCAGGTCGATCAAGTCGCGGTCTCTGTTTTCGTCCAGCTGCGGCTTGTACGTAAAGTGCGCTTCTTCGTAGTTGTCACCTGAACTCTCGGTCTCAACCTCGAGTTTGAAGTGAAGGGCTGGGGGCCTGTAAGTCTCCGCATGCCATGGACCACGATAAAGAACTTCAATGGATACGACTCACTTCCGTTTCTCCCCGTCTGTATGCAGTCGAACACTTGGCCAGTCGAATCGCGCTTGACCACCCTGACTATCAATCCTGTCAGATCACCGTAGAGGTCCTCCTTGAGCTGGGCCGTTTGGACCACGTCCGAACTAGCAGCAGCAATAGCCCGAGCGGCTGCCGTTCCGCCCTTGACAGCACTACCCGGAACTTTTGAACCCTTGGCGCTTGCCGCAGCCTCTGCGGACCTGCTCGCCACAAGTCTTGTCGACAACGTCTTGACCTCCTGCTTGGCTTCGGCAAGAGATGTGGTTAGCTCCGCCACCTTCGCTTCCATTTCCTCGACCCTCTTCTTGTTTCGTTGGCCCTCCTTGGCAAGCGTCCTCTCGACGGCGAGATCGGCCTTGAGATTGCCAATGAGCTCGCTCGCAGCTTTGTTCGTCAGCATCATAAGTTTCCTCAAAACCCTCGGTCTCAATACCTACTATCGGCTCTTTCCTCGCTGGCCTTCTTCAGGTCGTCAAAGTTCCGTTCGGCCGCTTTGATCCCAATGTCTCTCAAGTCGCGATATTTCAGCTCGAGGCTCTCGTACTTTCTGCTCATCTCGCCTAATCGCCGACGCAAATGCACTTCACCCGCGTCCTCTTCCACACTACTCAGCGGCCGAGAACTCCGCTGGGCGGGCTGCTTGGGCGCTGGCAAGTCTTCGAATTGTTCATCGTCCGCAGTATCGATATCCATTGCTTCCGGTGGTTGTGTCTCGGGGATTTCAGAGTTGTCGGTCCGTGCTGACTTATTTCCCGGGCGACGCCCTCGTTTGTTAGGCTCCGCAATGGGCTTCAACACGGAATCAGGCTCTTGCTCTTCGTCTTCCTTTGCCACAGCCACAGCAGCAGCTCTGGGCCGGCCCCTAGCCTTTGCGTTGATCACCAACTTGGTTTCCTCTGTGTCTTCCATGTCATCGTCGTCATCGCCTTTATGCGTCTTGGCTTTGCGCCCTCTTCTTGAGACTTTGGTATCCCTATTGCTCAAATTCTCGGTAACATCATCGGCGATGGCGGCGGCAGCAGCGGCAGCAGAAATCTTGCTACTTGCACCACGGATCGACTTCTGCGCGGGCTTCGTGACCTTGTTTGCTGCAGGTCTGCCGCGGGCTTTCTTCGTCGGCGCCATGCCGTCTGTCCGGGAAGTGCTGTTTGTCTTCAACTTTGCGCCAAGCTGCGAGAGTTCGTCCGAGTCTGAGTCCACCAATGCCAACAGCCTCGCTGGACGACCAGAACGCGACATTCGCGCCGCGGTCGGTACGATTGGTCCGAGAAATAGCGCGTACAATCGATCGCTAGGTACTCGCGCTCGAAGTGGTTGGGGTCTGGATTGGCGAGAGAGAACTGCTTGCAGCTATCGCGTCGTGGTAACTGGTACGTGCGCTCAGGTGAAGGTGGATGGAGGTGGGAGAAACCCTGGCAGATGCGTCGTCAATATAGAGCTGAGGGGCTTTACGCTTTACCAATATGCAACTCTCTGCTGCGACAAAAAAGTAAACAAACGGCCGGGCAGCAGCCCCTACCGGCCGCAACTGGATGGGCACTGAAATTGAACCAAAAGCCTGTGGCCAGTGCGAGTGCGGCAATGTGGCGGTGCAAGTCTTACTAAGTCCGGGCAGGAAGTTCCTACGAAACCTTAGGTGTCCGCCTACCTAGGCACCCTTAAGGTACCTATACAGGTAGGCAGCACCTACCTTAGGTACGTGCAAGGTCCTCAGGTGCCTCTATCTTATCTAATCTAGGTGTATCACTTCGTGTCTTACCTTATGGCTTAGGTAGGTTTTTGGCGCAGTTCAACCTACCTTACCTACAGGTGGCGTCTGTTCGGCTCATACCAAAGAAGGGCCTCGATTTGTTCCCCATCAACTCGTTACTTACCTTTAGTATCTGGAGTAGCCGCCCTGCAAATCCGATCCACCAGCAAACGGTTCTCCGACGCCTTTGGCTGGACGCTTCCCCGTCCAACGTCAACTCGAATTCTAAACGGAATCACGCCGCACAACGCGCACTAGGCCGATTGACTCCATCGTGTCGGCTCTCTGCCGCCACGCCGACCCTGATGACGAGCGACCTCGACCGCTGGGTTGGTTCCTTCGGAAAGCTCCTTGGTATGGGTGATCGCAAAAGAGGTCTGGGCGATTTTGCCTTGGACTTATTGCTCGTGGCCGGCATGGTACGCGAAACAATCCGACAACGGCTTTCAGTGCTAACATCAGCGCCTTTCTAGATGGCAACCGGAGTGTATTTGGCGCGTAACTTCCTGTCGTCTCTCACGAATACACTCGCCGATCCCGACCGAGAAAAACACGAGCAAGCACGATTGCAAGCCAAAGCCCACCTGGAGCGCTTGCGCAAAGGCAAGAACGCCGGCAAACCAGGCGATCATGCTGCGGACGAAACGAATGCATCCCGCCGTGGTCCGAAGCCCGAAGACCTGGTTTTGAACGAATACGAGAACCTCATCGCTCTTGAGATGGTCGCCCCCGAGGATATTCCAGTAGGGTTTTCAGGTCGGTAGCATTGTGTCACACGCGCAACCGAGGCTGGCATTATTAACATCGTAACATAGACATCGGTGGCTTGGAAGATATCATTGACGAGCTCAAGGAGTCAGTCATCTACCCCCTTACCATGCCGCACTTATACTCTCATGCAGCGCCGCTGCTTTCTGCCCCGTCTGGGGTGCTGTTGTACGGCCCGCCTGGGTGTGGTAAGACCATGCTGGCCAAGGCCGTGGCCCACGAAAGCGGTGCTTCTTTCATCAACCTTCACATCTCGACCGTGACAGAAAAGTGGTATGGCGACTCGAATAAGTTAGTCCGGGCCGTTTTCTCCCTGGCTCGTAAAATGCAACCTGCCATCATTTTTATTGACGAGATCGACGCCGTTCTGGGTACGAGGAGAAGTGGTGAGCACGAGGCGAGTGGCATGGTCAAGGCTGAGTAAGTTGTCTTCGAAATCTGCTGGTCTCCTGTCGCTGAGACTGACACGAAAATCAGGTTCATGACCTTGTGGGATGGTTTGACGTCGTCAAACTCTTCGGGAATGCCGGCGCGAATTGTCGTTCTCGGCGCGACAAACAGAATTCACGACATTGACGAGGCCATCCTGCGACGGATGCCCAAAAAGTTCCCGGTGTCCCTTCCTGGAAAGGAGCAGAGGTGGCGGATTCTGCAACTCATTCTACAGGACACGAAGACTGACGCTGAAAATTTCAATCTGGAATATATTGCCAAGGTTACGGCAGGCATGTCGGGTAGCGACATCAAGGAGGCTTGTCGTGATGCAGCCATGGCACCGGTGCGCGAGTATATGCGGGAGCACCGCGCAAGCGGCAACTCCATGGCCAGCATCACGCCAGATCACTTCCGTGGAATTAGGACCGAGGATTTCTTCGGACGGAAAGGAGGCGGTCAAATTCTGATGGATAACCATGCAAAACAGTCAGCAAAGGCATCTGGAACGTCTGCCGATGAGTATGAGGACATTATCGAGGAGCTAGGTTGAGCACACACTTGTCAGTCAAGAATCTATTTCCCGGGAAAAATGGGCGTCTTGGCAGCACGAATTGCGCAAGCTTGCGGTTTATCTAGCGGCTCAAAGAACGGTATATACGAGACGACTTGCTAGAAGTTGGTTTTTGCATTGATGTACACAACAAGAAAGGACGGGCGAGAAGCATCTTGGAACGGCATCTGTTCAAGGACTTGTAATGGCGCTGTGCGGTCGAGAGTCAGCAGCATGACCTGTCAAGGTTGTCCAGTTGAATGAAGTTAGACGTTGCCTGGGTTGGCGATTTGTCCCCTAACTTAATCCCCCGGCACCCTACTCTGGCTGTAGGTTATGACTGACGTGCTGTGCTGTAAGACACTTCGAACACGGACGTTGCGAAGGCAGAAGGCTCCTGGACACGGTGTAACGATAAGCACTTCTGTTATGAGATGTTACCCGAGTCGTCGCGCTCTGGAAACTGTTGTTGAGAAGACGCCATCGCCCTTGCCCGCGAGGCTGACCAGTGAGCGTTGGGCCCTCAACTCCGCGATGGTCCTATGCCTACTAACCCAAACGTAGGCGGGGAGTTTGGACTTGCCGGATTGTAGAGTGCCTCGCGCTTGCGGCAGTGAGCATCGGCGCCGCGGGAAATACCTATGCAATGGAACCCTGCCGCAGCAGGCATTGGCCACTCCGCGTCTTTATGCCGCCCCGCCATCGCCGACATTCGGGGGAACGCTGAGCTCACTGACAAATCACGTCATCCGTGGCGCCCCACATCCATGTGTGTGCGCTCTGCTGTTGGAGTCACACGCCCGTCCCTCCAAAAGCCCATCGCCGGTCCATACTCTACCGATGTGCAAACTTCTCTTGTTCAACCACAGGCACTCTCCCTCTCATCACGTCAACTCGCCCGCTTTACTCGAGTACGCCGGTGCTGCGTAGGACAATTGACTTGCTGAGCAATTCAGTGTGTCCGCGGCGACAAGTCTGGCTCATTTCCGAGACCAGCGGTAGAGTACTCGATTTCTCAGTGTACCCTGACACTCGCCACTTCTCGTCATCCAAGCTTCCAACGTGACGGAGTACAGACGCTGTTCTATTCGAACCGACTCGGGCAAGTCGACCGACACTTTAACCTCGAATCCAGACCTGCTGTCGGCCGCGCCACGGTACCCTCCATCCGCTATCGCCACTACATAACTGTCTCAAAATGGCTGCACCATCCAACAATGGAGCTATGGCGAAGTCCAGCAACCCGCTCAAACGAGTCGATCTAGATGGCCACGATCTGCCGCCTTCCCCCGCGCCATCCAGCCCTCGCAATGGCCGTCGTCGGTACGCCCTCGCCACTGAGCTGGTTTACACTGACAGCAACGACCAGTATGGGGCTTCAAGCATTCCCATTTACCAGTCTGCTACGTTCAAACAGTCCAGCGCCAATGGTGGAAATGAGTACGACTACACCAGATCAGGCAATCCTACGCGCACCCACCTGGAGCGCCACTTGGCCAAGATCATGAATGCGACGAGGGCTCTCGCCGTTGGTTCTGGCATGGGTGCTCTCGATGTCATCACCCGGCTGCTGCGACCCGGCGACGAAGTCATCACGGGTGACGACTTGTATGGGGGCACCAACCGCCTGCTCACGTACCTGTCCTCGAACCAGGGCATCGTTGTGCACCACGTCGACACCACCAACATTGACTCTGTCCGTCAAATCATTTCCGACAAGACTTCCATGGTCCTTCTTGAGACCCCGACGAATCCCCTTATAAAGATCGTCGACGTCCCCTCTATCGCCAAGATGGTGCACGAGGCCAACGACAAGGCCCTTGTTGTCGTAGACAACACCATGCTCTCGCCCATGCTCTTCAATCCTCTTGACATCGGCGCTGATATCGTCTATGAGTCTGGCACGAAATACCTATCGGGTCACCACGACATTATGGCAGGCGTTATTGGAGTCAATGACAGCGCCGTTGGGGACAAGCTCTACTTTACTATCAATGCCACCGGTTGCGGCCTGACACCGAATGACTCTTTCTTGCTCATGAGAGGAATCAAGACCCTAGCTATCCGTATGGAAAAGCAACAGGCGAATGCTCAACAAATTGCTGAGTTTCTTGAGTCGCATGGTTTCAAGGTCCGATACCCTGGACTCAAGTCTCATCCTCAGTACGAACTCCACTGGTCCATGGCACGCGGTGCCGGTGCCGTTCTGTCGTTCGAGACAGGCGATCCCACTCTTTCGGAGAGAATTGTCGAGGCCGCCAAGTTGTATAGCATCAGCGTGAGTTTTGGCTGCGTGAACAGTCTCATCAGTATGCCCTGTCAGATGAGCCACGCCAGCATTGATGCCAAGACCCGGAAGGAGAGGCAGATGCCGGAGGACCTCATTCGACTTTGTGTGGGAATCGAAGACGTCAACGACCTGATCGAGGATCTGTCCAGAGCTGTGAGTTATCATGACAACCCGCTGAGCAGACGGGGCTGACTGAAGAAACAGCTTGTCCAGGCAGGAGCGGTCAACGTGACGTTGGATGGTTTCCATGCGACTCAGTCCGTCCAACAAGCGGGAAAGACTTCCTCGGAGACGGGGGCATGATATTTCAACTTGGACGGATGCGACCGTCGTCATGTGACAACGAGTAGAAGAAATTCTAGTTCGTAGTATGATGGCATTTGTCTGGACACTATGATTTTGTACTGGGTGTATCGGACGAGGAAAGGAGAAGCGCTGAGTGATGGGTATGGGTGGTGAGAAAAGAGGGGGGTGGTTAAAGCGTAGATTAGTGACTTGTTTGCCGGCTTCGCAGTTGGGTCAAATCGTTTTGGTTCCTCCGCCGTTGAGTGAGTTCTGTATTTGCCCGGGGCGTAGGCACGATTCGGAGAGGTGAGCCTGGACGTGTTTCGTGTTTCCTGCCAAAGGGCCTCGGGCAATGGGGAGTGTGCAATTGAGATCACTGCGAAAATGTGTAATGAAGAATGAGAGGAAGACGATTCAATAAGCATATGACTATCTACAGACCGCCCCAACCATATTCACACTCTCCCCTGTCCAAACCAAACGTCGTTGAACATGCACCTAGTTACGTAACTCCGGACTGCCATAACTCAACACCGTGATGCAAATGTATACTATCTTCAGGAAAAGTCGAACCGGTCCGGGAGGACAACAGGTGCCACCAGCGTCCAAGCGTACATGGCATAACAGACCCAAGCGCTCACAATCTTTACCCAACTAGCCCAATAAGACCGGCCGACAGGGGCAAAGTTACCATCGTCGTGGTCATCCCAGCTCTGAGTGAGCAGCGTGGCAATCCAGGTCGTGGCCAGAAAGAAAATGATGTGAAAGACAGTATAGTTGTACTGGGTCCTGGTGCGTTCGTCGTCGCCAGGAGCGTGGCTGCCTCCGGCATCGCTCTCATCGTCGGAGAGCAGAGCATCGGCCGGTAAGCTGCCCTCCTCAACAGCCCGGCGCAATGCCTCGGCTCGCATTTGCTTGTGGGCGTTGGGCTGCTGGGTGACCAAATCGTGCTCATCCTCCTCGGGAAGACGAACACCGCCAGAGGAGCCCAGGCCAAGACTCTGAGTCGCAGCTCTTGTCGTAGTGTAGGCAACAGTGAGCATGGTGACAACAGCACCAATGACAATCGAAGTCGTTCGGGTACCCTGAGCTCGAATAAGAGGGTTGCACTGCTTGTCATCAGGCTCCATGGAAACGGCCGACATGGTGAGATACGTGCAATAGACGGCGACCATGGCGCCCTGGGCAAGACCAGCCTTGGGATTATACTCCTGAACAGTTGGATGAACAGAGACGAAGGAGATACCGATCCAGAGGAGAAGATTAATTGTGATGGCAGCCTGGTTCATAGTACAGCTTTCTCCAGCAAAGAAGATGTACTGAACAATTGTCATGGCGAGAGAAGCCAGATACATGCCCAAGGTAGATCCGATGAGGACCGTCCGCCAGACCTTGGAATCGGTCTCCTCGATCTGCTCGAGGCAGTACTCGGCCCAGTTGTGTGCTAGGTCAACAAGCAAGATGAGACCGAGTACCAGGAACAACATGCCACCAACCTGGGCGATGTAGGAACCCCAGAACTGAAAGAACTCATCAGGAATCAAAAATGAAAGTACGATGAGGGCCAGCCAGGCGATAATTTTGGGGCCCCAGTATCCGTTCTGAATGGCGGCGCGTGGGTTTTTGGAGGAAGAGACGCCGAAGAGGAGACCGGCGAAAATGAGGTGGAAGAGACCAAGAGCGAAGTTGAATCGGTGTACGGCCATCCAGCCATAACAATTGCCTGTTGGACAACCGATTTTGACGTAGTCGAGCATGAGATGTTCTAATTTTTTGATGGCCCACGGCGTGAGCATGATCCAGGACAAAATCGAGTTGACGAGGAGGATGAGGGCGTAGCCGATGCGAGTAGCGACACTGCGATGGAGGTTAGCGTGGGTATCTTACGACACTGCTGGAACATGCCTGTTGCCGCATTTTCCGCAAGCGCTGCACACTGCAGAACAAGTTGCCGCGCCGCAGCAACTGGCAGCGAACCCGACGACCTGATACGTGTTAGCCAGCGTGACGATTGAGTTGACGGAGGCAAGCAGCGAGCTTGGGAAGTCGACATACCGTGCCCATGCTAGGCACCGCCATCAGCGGCAAAGAGAGCAAAGCACCCATGGCGCCGGTTCCGCGTAGGGGTAACGATTGATCGGATGCGTAAGCCGGACTGGCAGATGAAGGGATGGCTATGTGGTTGCTGTGACCGGTGATGGTGTTGACGTTCCCATGGCACGTATAGGTATGGTGACAGGACAGTGGGGCTTGGGCGTTGGAGGCCGAGCCGTGGCGGCACGTGAGATTACGTACACTCCATGCTACATTGCTAGGCACCACAACGACTTAATGTGGCGAGCAGGGTGGTTACTAATAAGGTGCCCTCCACCTAGGTACTTTCCCTATTCCCAGTGTGTCTGCATTACTTACCTAGGTAGGTATTGGAGGGGGTGACACCATTATGTGGACCCCCAAAATATCCACCCCAGGCTAAAGGAGGCACCTACATCTGATAAGGCGGTACCTATACACTTACTTAGGTAGGTACGCTTCCTCCCTTAGTGCCGACTGCGGTGCATGCTTCTCCGCCGAGGTCGGCGATTGTCGGCCGGACCTGGCCCCGATGTTCCGAAGATAGCGCTACAAAGCCACCCGGTAACTGGTATTAAGGGGTAAGATGCACTGACTGCACTCGAGCAGTCTCGGACCTTGGAGACATCTATCGTCATGACTTTGAGAGGGTCGGATTGTGCGCCTAAGGGTCCTCTGTAGAGTTTCAACGGTGCTGGGTCGCCTTCCATGTGCCAACCCAGTGATTTTAGCATGGAGCGCAGCGGCGTCACGGCAGAAGTCGGTGTCTCACCGAAGTGTGAAATTTTGTGTGATTAATCCAATTGAGCTGACAAAACTACCATTTAACGCCCTCTACCTCTACCCTCTACCCCCTACCCCCTATCCCCTACCCCCTATAGTTGCCCATCTTAACCTCTAACTTAATTAATAATACTATATATCTCTTTTAGAAAGTCTTTATAGTAACTAGTTAATATTTATTTAATTTTACTTTTATTTATATACACTATAAAGTTATCTTTTATCTTAATAAAAGTATTTTTAATATA
>JAOWMA010000457.1:0-32009 GCA_025962755.1 Colletotrichum tropicicola
TTTACTAACTTAGATATAATATATATCTTAATAAATACTCCCTAATAAAAATAATATTTATATATTATACTACTAACTAACTTTTAAAACTAAACTAATACTAAAAAACTAATAATTATAAAAAATCTAATAATAATCCAGCCCTTTAAAAGATTTATAAACACTTTAAAAAGATTTATTAATACTTTTAAAAATAAAATTTCTATTAAAAAAATAAAAAAATAGTTAAACATATCTAAGTTTATACTAGATACTTTAAAAGGGTTAAAAAAACTATTGAGCGAGCTATTAAGTAAAAGAGAGACTTAGGGGCCTAAAAGGCTTAGAGTAGGGGGGTGAGAGTAAGGGGGGGTGCGAGGGTGTAGATATATAGCTTCCCGAATAAAAATCCATTATTACACACTATGTTCCTTCGTAAAGGAGGTACCTAAAAGCTCCGAGCTTGCTCTCCAGTCTCCATACCTTTTCGTCGGAACGTTGCGCGTGCGTCCCATCTGTACCACTGAATAAGAAACGAAGCGAAGAGCAAGAGCAAGCCAAAGTCCCAACACTAGACGTTTCGACGCTTTGCTCGCGCCCACAATGACACCCGCTGCTAAAAGTCTAGAGCCTGTCGGCGAGATTTTCCCTCACGCCGCCCAGCTAAAACAAACGCGGTGATCATCGTCCCTTCCACCCTGGCCGATGAGATGCCAGTAAGGCAAGGGTCTCTCCTCCAACACGTACAGGGGTCCTCGAGTTCTCAAACACACTCAACCTCCGGTTGACCCGTGCCGAATCCGGTCACGACGCCGCTCCATCTCATGCCCACGTTTTCTTTGTCCTCGAGTCAAAAAAGTCCCGGGCCAGTGACAGGCACACACACACACAAGCGCTAGTATGCCCGTTCACTGCAGGAGCTTGTCGCAGCCTCGCAGGAACCGCGTTAGCTTCGACGGAGCGCTGCCGGGGGGGCCTGTCCCGTTCTCAATGACGTCCGCTCTGCCGTCATATCGCGCCAGACTAACAACACTAACAACATAACCTTCAATTCGCTGGGAACTTTTTAGTGCGCATCCATCGAAGCTTCCATTGACGCTGAGTGATGGGAACCACCATCAGCACGACCTCACAAAACCAAAATGCTGCTCTAAGTTACTTGCAAAGCGGAGGAGAAGAGGGGGGGGGGGCACTCAAGAAATCTTAGTATTATGATCAACCGTTCACTTAACTCGCGAAGGGAAGCGTGCCATCCCGCCCGCCCCCTCCCGTCCAGGGAAAAACCAGAACTCTGCCTCTCAGCTGCACAGAGTAGCCGTTGAAGCATTACCAAAACTCTGCTGGTCTTTCCCACTCACAAACCTACTACCCTCACCACACGCCTTCTATTCGCGCTTCTGGCGGTGCCCTCGACTCGTGGCAGCGTCGTAGTCCAATTGGAGAGTCGAGTGTCGCCGGTGGGCACAAGGCGCCGATCGTCGCACTCTGCAACTCTACGGTCCATCTCACGTACTTGGCAGATTTCAAGTATATTTTGAACGACGGCCAAGAGCCAAAATCATCTACGATCAAGAAAAGTGCGTCGCTTGGCGCTTGCTTGAACTGAACGAAAAGGGAACGCTATCGACAGCCGGCTACCGTTGTCGCAGCCGTCTTTAACGGCATTGACAGCAAGGGGCTAAAACTGCTGATCTGTTGATGCCGATGCCATTCATCGTACATTGCCGCACTGGAGGAGGTGGTCTGACCGTCCCTCAACTTTGTTCACGTCCATTTCTCCCCCTTGATGCCCGTCCATGTGCGTCACGGATGCGTAATAAGCCAAACTCAGTTGTTCCTAAGCCTATCACCCAGTTATATGCAGGTCTCTACGGATGATTGGTCGTTCTTCTCATACTTGGGACGTGCTTTGCAAGTCATGTCGTTAGTTTAATTCGTCAGTGCATCTGCCACGCCTTTGCTTTTTTCCCTCTTTTTGCTTTTCTTGCACCGCATGCTAAGTTGTCGGGCATTTTGATGTTAGTCTCCGGTGGGTGAGGCAACACCAAACACATCCCGAGAACAGGGTAGCTGGCGCCATCTGTGCACACATTATTTCATGCCAGTGCTTGTCGACCATGTGTGGTATCATTATGTATTTTTTTTTTATTGTCTCAGTCTCCTCTTAATAGGAGACGGTTTTTTGTTAATACACTGCAGCCATTGTCTTTGCAAGGCTGGTTACAGAACATAGATCTGGTATTGTGACAGATGAAGATAATAGTGAGGCTTCAAGGGCCTTCTAGGCCCGCGCCGGGGCTGAAACTGTTTTGTTTGCCTCGAAAGTAAAAAAACGCCGCCAGCACCTTGGATGATGATATGGAAGATACGACACTGAGGTGAAAGGAAAGATATGTGTAGACAGTTTATGAAACAAGTATATATATGTAGAAGAAGGAGCGTCGCGGACGGGTATCAAGTTGGTGTAACAGTCAAAGTCGCTTCTCGGAAAGGAAGGTAATGGGTCAGCCGTCGAAGTCGTTTGAGACGTAGGGAGCGTAGGCAGCGTCAAATGAGCAACAGTTTCATAAACAAGAAACAAGACGGAAAGACGCGAAGGGATGAAATTGTAGGAGAAAATAAGATGGGGTAGATTCGGAGCAGTCGTGGTTGGCTGCTTAGCCTCGGAAGACGGCACTGGTGAGAAAGATGGCCTCGCCATCCGCCGGGCTATCCTTGATGGGGGGTGACGGAGCAGCTTGCGGAGATGGGACGGGACTCTTGGCGCCCGCGGAAGACGCTCCACTGAGGGCTTCATGGCTGCGAGCGCGGTGAATTTCTTTGCGTTCATCGTCGGACAGGTTTGCGGGGGCTTCGGTTTGGTTCGCGGCCGCGCTCATCTTGGTGATTTCGTTCTCTACGTCGGCGAGCAGAGCATACACGTCGCTGTCGGCGTAGATGCGAATGCTCTCCATGTTACCGCGGCGATGACTAAACGTAGAGACGTGTTTGTCGTCAGCGGATGCCTCGACGACGGGTTGCTCCACGATGGTGCTGGGCACCTGGGCAACGACGCGTTGGGGTGAGGGTGAGCTGCTGGTCGTATGTGAAGAGAATCCGTTCTTGGTGGGGCTTCGGGGAGGGGTGGAGATATTCCCAACACCCACTTGTGGAGTAGTCCGGATGCCCATGGCAAGCTGCAATGACTCGCTCGCGGCCGTGGTCGCGGGAGTGGGGAGGGTAGCCGCGGCAGCAACGTGTTCCAGAAGCTTTTGGCGTACCCGCGTGCGGCGGTTCTCAGCCTGCTCAAGCTTGCCGACCCAATCGTCAATGGACGTGTCGAGCTCGGCCAGAGCTTCTTCTTGCTTGAGCATCGAGTCGGTGCTAAACTTGGCCATGCGAGGAGAGCGAAGGTATTGGCAGATGCGGGAATGCAGGTTGCGACGGCCGGCACGGAGCGAGTTGTATGTGCGACGAAGATACTCGCATCGCTCGTCAAGCTGCCGGAGTTCCTGAGATGCGTTAGTGGATGCCTACTCAAATAGGGACGAGGTCCGTCTTACCCTGGAAAGAAGCTCAACATCCTCCTTCTTCAGCACCTCAAATCTTGAGGCCTGGCCAAAGGCTTGCTTCTGGAGAGCTGCTAGCTCACTCTGCTCAATGTGGTTGGGCGCTTCGCTGGCCCGCCAACCGGTCGGCAGTTCCTCAAACGCTCGGCGTTCGGCGCTCATGTTCCTGGTCGAGACGCTTCGCTTGAGCAGCGGGCCGTTGTTGTTTCGTACATCGCTGCGCTTTCTTGGCCGCCCACGATCCATGATGCTACCGGACTCGGACTGCCCTCTCCTGTGGGCGTGAACAAATGGTCTAGGCGCAGCGTCGGCTTCCGGCGACGAGGTCTCCCTCGCTTGGCAGGGTGCCGTCGCAGTTGGGGTGCTGCTGCTCTCCCAGGGCTTGGGTGAGGAGCGGTTCTCAATAATGGGAGCTGAGACGGGCGTGGTGGCGGACTGAAAGCTGGGGCACGCGGAGAGGGGCGTCGTGAGTGCCGTCGAAGCAGTCAGCGGCGTGAAAGGGGTTCGCGATTGAGAACGAGGGGAGTCGTCGGCTCGAGCAGAAAGCTGTGAAGAGTCGTGTCCATTGCTTCCCGATCGCATCCGGCTCTGAGACATTTGCCGTGCTAGGCGGGGTACGTTGCCGATGTGGGTGGGAATGACGAGAGGAGCCAATTGCTTCGGGGAAACCGGCGGTCGGGGGTTCTGGTTCTCGGAGGCGGATCGCTGGTGCCGTTCGGGTGAGCGAGCGGGAGTCGTGCTGCCGGTACTATCACTATCAGGCGCGGTGACAGAAGACGTAGATCCAGTGGATCTGTGTTGCTTGATGTGGTGACCGGGGGCGCTGATAGACCTCTCGTGGAGGGGTGGTCGTCCAGGAATAGTTGCTACAAACATGTCAATTGCATGCCATGTTACGATGAGTGTGCAGACTTACGTGAGTCCATGGGCACCTCCTGCACAGTGGTCATGGGGCCCAACTCGGGAATGCTGACTTTGCGGCGTCTGATGAGGTTGTGCTCCTTGATACGCAGGCGGAGCGAGCCACTGCTGCTGCAGGGCTTTTCTGACTTGTCGTTCTGTCCCATGGCCAGGGCAAATGCTTGTTCAGGATCGAGGCTCTTTCCCGCCGGTCGTTGTTGACGATCCTTGGGGAAAAGTTGGTACTTTCGAGTCTCGGGGTGGTGCATCCTCCAGACAAAAGGCTTGTGCTCCGTTGTTGATGATGGTTGTGTCTGTGGCGGGTAACCAAGGCGAATGGTTAGCCAGAGGTGAAGCAAGGGTAGAGAGAGTGTGACTGTAGTAGGGAACGGTTAAGTAAAAGAGTGATGGCCATACCGGTTCGTTGGGAGGGAGTGGGGAGGACGGCTTCGCTATATACGAAGAGCTCGCAGAGTCGGTATCGACATCGAGCATACAGCTGGCAATGTGAGCCATTGGTGGGAGGGATTAGGATGCGGCTGCAGGGTTCGGGGAGGTGAGGGATAGATGGCAGTCAGGAGAAGATCTGGTACAGCTATAGCCAAGGAAAGACAGGCTATAGGTCCGGTCCCACGCTATAGTAAAACAGTGACACGCTGACTGATGAAGAAGTCGAGCAGTGAGGCTATATATGTCTAGTACAGTGGAGGAGAGGCAGAATGGAGAAGACTGCAGAGGAGGAAAAAGCTCGACTTGCACTTGACATGGGCCCCTCGGCTGCTTCGACATGCAGGCCGGTCTGTTTTTTTCTGACAGGGAGCCTTGACTCTCTCACGACCGGGAGGCCCTGGGCCCTGGGCCCTGGGCCAGCACGCAGCATGGGAAGGAGAGAAGGGGAGGGAGAGGCGACCGGGGGGTGTGGGGGGACGGCTCGAGTTGGGGCGAACGAGGGAGAGAAACAAGAGAAGTGACGAGTTGGGTTGAATAAGCTAAGATGGGTACTCCTTTTGGGCTAGCTTTTTTTTGCAGCAGCAATTGAAGGTTGTCAGTCGGTTCGGTGTGCCGCCGGGAGGAGCAAGAGACAGGACGGTGCATGTATCGGGCGGCCGGGGATGTCCCTTGGGGAGCAGAGCAGAGGTGGCCGTCTTCCTGAGCCAACTCCGGACTGCAGGCGGCAGTAGTTGGTGTTGATTGAGTCTTGACGGCTTGATGTATGCACTGCGGTTGCAGCTACGGATGCGCTAAGAAGCTGCTGCTGCTGCAACTGCAAGATCAGGGGTCATGACAATGTCGGCGACATGGCTCGGTGGAGTTCTCGCTCGTCGTCCGAGTTGCAAGGCCCTGGGCGTGCTTCCAACGTCCTTCCTTTGGGCTTCTGGAGGGCAGCCAGGACCGAAATTGCTTCGAGATAGCCGGCCAAGCTGGGCGAAACACGAGAGACACAGCGTCCGACTGCCGGAGAAGGCGTCAGAATCAGGCATAGGGCAGCCAGGGTGGGCGGCCAGAAGGGGACAAGGGCCACGCGTGGACGAGAAGAAGAGGAAGGGCGACGGAGAGAGAGAGTGTGTGGATGGTGTGGTGGACGAGAAGGGCAGAGAAACTCGAGACTGCTGCGGCTGCGGTACACGCTAGTAAGAACCTAAAGGGCGAGATGGTGCATGCGGCACAACTGGGTGTAGGAGGCACGGGTGTCGATGTGCAAGAGAGGCAAGATGTGCAAGTGTGCGTGCATGCATATCTGGGTCGCTCTGCATGGGAGGAGGCCGAGTTGAAACGGCTCGAGCACACCCGACTTGCCTGACGGGCCAGCTTGAGTGTCACTGTCAGCAAGGCCAAGCAGGGGAGTCGGAGAGGAAAGGACCCTAACGGCAGAGCCCCACTCGTCGCACCGGGATCCACGTCCACGGTCCCACTCGTGAGAAAAGCGGGTCGCTTTTCGCAACAGGGGCATGGGGCGAGATACGTACCGCTGCAGGGGAGCCGCACCGTGGCTAGGAAGGCAGGAAGGCACCTACCTACTATGTAGGTCCACCACAGTTCGTTCCCCTGGCATGCCTGCCTCTGGGTCTGGTCTGGCCCTCCGAGATGCCTTCGCCTGGGATTGTTTAGCGGCAGCACAGGTTGACAGGGTGCCACTCCGCTTTGACGCTCTGGTGCACATGGCAAACCTCCCCCCTCACGTCCTCATTCTCCGAGCAACCGATGCCTGCAATGCTGGTCGATATCGCCATCCTAATAACCTTTTTTGGGGCCGGGCGGGTGGTAAGTGAAGGGTCTCTGCGACTCTGCTACGTCTACAGCTGCAGCTTGAGGGTCCGGAGCAGTCCAGTCAGCGAGAGCTCAACAGGTAGCCACTGCAGCGGGTGGAAGCCACCACTTGCCACAGAGGGGAACACATTCGTGGATGTAACCCGACGCCGCTTCCACTGATGATCCGCGATGGGAGGCAACCTACTATTCTTGTCACCAGCGCAGGACAGGACGGTCTGAGGTGCTGGAAATTACCCGAATCGGCCACACACGGACACTCAATGTAATCGGATGTCGACGGGACGGAACAAGAGGGGTTGAGGGGTTGTGGTCGGCTGGCAAGAGCAGGCTGGACCGCTCTTGCAGGAACAGCAGCAAGGAACAGCAGCACGAGCACCCGTTTCCCAAGACAGAAAGCGCGACTCGACTCGCCCTTGCCTCCCGGCAGGTGAAGGAGGGGTCAAGTGACGAGTGACGAGTGACGAGTGTCGAGTGCTCCTTCAACTTTCCATGTCCGCTCCCTGCAATCAAATCATCCTCGCGCTGCTTGCCCCTCTCCATCGCCTGCTTTGGGCAACCAGCGG
Source organism: Colletotrichum tropicicola (assembly GCA_025962755.1). NCBI lineage: Eukaryota > Fungi > Ascomycota > Sordariomycetes > Glomerellales > Glomerellaceae > Colletotrichum > Colletotrichum tropicicola. Next base: position 7,262 of record JAOWMA010000457.1, read on the forward strand.
CTCCAATGTCAACACGAGGAGTAAGAAACGCACTAGGCAACGACTCACGGCCTTGCGCCTTGCTTGTTTCCATTGGGGAAAGGCTTCAATGCATTAGCATTCAGCCCTCATGGCCCCGAGGCCATGACTCTCTCCACTGCCCATGTGGCGCCCATCTGGCCGATCATCACCATGACGAGCCGTCGCTCCAGCAGCATTCGCTTACCCAAACCCACTTCACCTCATCCATCTTGCCTGCTTGCAGGCCCGGAGCCATCCATCACGAGGAGTGCTTCACCAGCCGACATGCCGTCGACGCAGACACGGACACAAACACGGACACGGACACAACCCGCCCTACTGTGTCTCCTACGCCTCTGCTACGACGGTGTGAACCGACTTCCTCTCTAGGCATGCTTCTATCCCGTCTCTTGCACCACACAGACGCTCAACATGAGTATGCAACGAAGGATGTGAGATGTTGATGGGCCTATCGGCGAGCGGCACGACGAGCCAGCTTCGTCTGCCACCTTGTCACAGCCCCTCCTCGCCACGACGTCCATCATTCACTGTGCCACCATCCGTTCTTTGGTTCGCACGTCCCTCCACCCGCAGGAGACGGGCCACGCCCTGGAAATCGCTGGGCGTCTGGCCTGCTCGACCCCGCGAGCCGTGATACACCATCGTCTCGAGCAATCCTTTGGAGCGTCATCTAGATATTGCCGCTGCAAGGAAAATCTGACAGACGACAGCATCCATCGCTCCCCACAGACACCAAGACATCATGATCGTGGCTGTCTTGCCTTCCGCTTGCCCGACAGCCCGAGCGTCTCGTCCTGGCATGCTCTGTCAAGTCGTCTTACACGGGTTTCTCAGACTACCGATGCTGGTCTAAAGTTGGGCCATACAACTTAGGTTGGAGTCGAAATCAACGTCACCCCGCGCAAGTCACCGGTCCAGCGTCTACGACGCACAGTACACTATGGACATACCTTCGGCCCCGCGAGAAGAACCGTGGACATGCACCGACTGGATCCCAGCCAGAAACAACAAACATGTATCGCAACGTCAGGTCACTAGCCAATGACCTTCTTTTTGATCCCACTCTGGTCCAGTCAACGCCGCCTATCTCACTGGTCCTTCTCAATGCCACCTCCACGACTCGCATGCGGGCGGCGCGAACCAGGCGGCAAGTCATAGCATTGAAGAGAGACGGCATCAGTTAGAGAGCTCGCATGAAAGCATGCATCCCATTGGCCACGTCCCCGCGGTGCGCTGATCGACCTGGTCCGTCTCGGCGCTCAAGCTCTCTGTGGTCAATGAGGGCGCTTCCCGCTCGCACTGGAGGGGAAATGCCTGGCAGCGCATCCGTCCGGAGAATTTACGGTATCAGCCCAACTCCCAAGGCTGGTCCAGGCCTAAAGTACGGGGTTCTCGCATGACTTCGCATGAATAATGATTCCGCCCAGCCGTAGTGGACGACAAAACAAGCATATCAGGAGAACAGCCCCTGATAAGAGGGTGGCATCCAGCATCTTCCCGCATTGTGTTCGCCGCTTACCAGCAGACCATGGCAGCAACTTGGTGGTCGTCACAATACCGCGGGAAGAGGGGCGGGGTGGCGTCCGACTCCGACTAGGACGAAGCTTGTCTACTTGTTCGGAGGCTCGGGAAGCCATGAGTCGAAACTAGATTTCTCGGTCCCGATGACACTAACAAGACGTCAGCGTTGGGGCGTTGAGCTTTGACACGGGTGCTGAATCCTGACATTCCACCCGAAAAACGGCTCAGCACAGGCGATAGAGTTCGGACTACGAACGGCTCACAAGAGGCGCTCTTTGGCAACTAGTCTCAAGACATTCTAGATTCAGCCCGCCTACTTCGATTGGAGGTGTTTAAACTTCTGTCAGTCGTCCACTGGCACGTCACCAAGCGAACATCTCCGGGCGTTTGGCGTCTTGCTCTCCGATAACTTCGGGCGCAGCACTGGTGCATACATACCGTTGCCATGTTCGGCCATCCCAAAGTCGGTCTTTATTTACCGCATCGCTCATGAGCACAAGCCGTTTCATGTTGATATTTCCCCAACTCCCACTCGGAACGTCCGCCGAGTTCCTTTTTGCCAAGCTTTTTGGGCCCAGCACTAGGGAGCCAACAGAGCTTTTCCAGGCCCCACGCCCTGGACGTTAGCCGTGTCACCAAGAACAAGCAAAGAAACAGCGGCGCAATCTGTATTTCTCACCTGGCTGGGATGCTCCTAGTCCGTTGACATTTCGCATTACATAGACGACGACAACTCATGGGTCTGCGGTTATGCATCTTTCTTCTCCAGAGGCAAGGTTAGGCAAAATGCATCTTGCTCAAAGCGACAATTCAGCCGCGTCAGTGCGCGCCTATGTCGGTCCCCTCTAAACCCACGCATGGAGGGACAAAGCGCCTGAATATCCGAAGCTCTGAACCTGTTCGTCCCGTTCTCCACCGAATTGTGGTGAGCAACTTCGGTTCCGGTCATTGACTGACAAGGTTGTTTCTCTTCATCACACCGCCTAACTCGAGCTGCCGCCATCTCATAATGACGGGGAGGTTACGGATATCGAATCTGTTTCCCAAACTCCGCGGGCCACACTCTCTGGCTGAGGACCGTCGACCGGATTTTGCCCCGGAGGCAGGGGTCCCATGTACAGGCCCGTCGATAACCTTGTTCTTAAGATCACCGTCCTTCCCACGCTTCCGTTTCCGCTCAGTGGCCCCAAGGCCAATATCTGTTGCGCGGAGAGTAGACTGGGGCTTTCAGGCGTGTAAGAGTCAAGTGAGGTCAAACTTGACTCGAGACCGTGCAGCCGCAACTCATTACAGGAACCACGTGTTGTGTGCTGTCGTTCTGCGATAACAACGCGCAATCTATCGATCGAGTTATCGATGTTACACCAAACTTTAGTACTATCACGGGACCACTGCAGCAGTATTGGACCCATCCTCTGCACGCCATTTGGACTTCGAAGCGGTCATCTCAGGGCTGTGACATTGGCCTTTGGTCGATTTTGTCGTCCTCGAAAGATGCTCGCAAGAGGTAAATTCACGAAAGCAGCCTTAGGTGTTTAATTCGATCCGACCTCTTGGAGTATGGCATGTTAAACGATGGTCAATGTATTCGGTCAGTCACGGAGACACCCCCACAAAATGTTTCGTCCCAATTCTTCATCACGCTCCTTTAAGACGGCTGCAAACGCAATCTAACATCGGGTTTGAGTGCTGAAACTCCCCGTAATGCAGCATGCATTACATCTTGCATGCACAATCCACAACCACCAAGGCGACAGGTGTCATTCAATGAATGCGTGCCTTGGGCCGTTATCGAGCTCGCTCCAAGTCCTCGACATCCTTGCACGTGCAGCGAGAACGTCTGAAATAGGTTGCCCTCTCCGCTCCCAGTCGACCCCCTTTTCCAAGCAGCAACCGGGATATCCTTGTTTCCTAGCCATCCAGAATCCCAGACTCCCAGCGAAGTTCCCCCCGGTGAGCAAACTGTCTCGGCACTGGTTGGCTGGGAACACAGAGGTCCAGCTGGTAATTAACGCAGGGGAGCTGTCACTTTCCGAACGGTGACAGAACAATATCTGGGTTTGGTGGGTTTCAATATGGGAGCTGGGATCGTGGGTTCTGAATGATGTCAATATCGCGCCGTGCTAAGAGATGGGGCAGATTGCTACGCATGCGTTTGCGAAGAGGAGCTCTAGCTTGACTGGAGTAGCACCACAAACTGACCTTGAGACTCGGAGGTCAATGACCTGGAAGAGTTCAAACGCCCGTTGAACAATTCCCTGTATTAATCACAATACGCATTGTCCAACAGTAGACCAAGGGATGTCTATCCAGCAAAATGGAAGCCTCCAAACCGATAACGAGTGTGCGCGGACGTATCCGCTTTGCGATCGGCCGGCTGCAACCCGGTTCATGGCAATGCTGGTGTGTTACCCTGCCACGGCACAGTCACATTCACACTCACCGCGGCGGCCTCGTGTCCCCCGCAGTTAAGACTGCCTCTGCAACGACGTCGTATTGTGCACATCGCTTAGGCACAAACGAGTCGCGAATAATCACAGTGATTTGACGAACTGTGGATATTCACCCGTCGACTGGGGTCCCACACAAGTCATGGCAACCAGCAAGAAAGAAAGGGCAAAGAACGGCAGCCAACGGCGGCACACAAGCGCAACATCAAGAGTCAAATGTTGCATCGTGGATGGGCTCCTCGTCCACGCCCAATGCCAGGACGGCATGTTGAGCGTTTTTAGAGTTATGTCAAGACCTGACAGGAGGAACACATGGCCCGGGCCTTGGCGATCGACTGACAAGATTGGCTTTGAACACCGCGATAACCAGGAGTAAGGAAATTTGGTGGACGGCTCTGGTTGGCACCAAGCCCAGTGAAACGTTGAGCAACAGCGCTACCGTCGATCCTCTATCTGGATTATCTATCCCTTTGACCCCGAGAAGGAGCTTTTTAGCGCACTTTTCGACCGGCAAGGGTATAACCAATCACTCTCAGACTCTGATTCTTCTTACCTATCAGGAGCCTGGAAATCTTGATAGTCGTACCTAATGAGGTAATACCGGCAAAAGTACGCTAAAAAGATCACTCTCGGGGTCAAAGGGATAGTCTAGCTCGAGCTCCTTCTTCCCCAGGTTGATCTTACGCTCTTTTGAAGGGCTTCTCCGATCAACTACCGAAAGCTCCACGGGCCTCATGAGCTATCACGCCATTGGCATCAAGTCCCCAGGTTCTTGACAGGTGTCTGAGACTATGGATCTGGGGACCCTGGCTTGCTACGTTGAAGGGCAACCACACAATCTTACGAAGTCTGAAGACAGCCAGTGCTGCTGCCTTCGTTATTTGTTTTTGCTTCTTCGAAAGGCGACTTGCCAGTCTGAGCAACCCAACTTGCTCTTCCAACAGCATATAGCAGCGTCTTTCATGTCGAGCGATGCAGCTAGTGACACCAGTCCATCCATTTATACCGCAGCGTTCGAGCAGCCTTCCTCAAGGTCTATTCACGACTCAAGTTCGCAAGCTGGAGAATTACATCGAGGTCGATTTCATCAGCAACGTATTTCTGTCGCCGACTTCCCCTGCCTTCCGGGAGGCCCCTCAACCGGACCCCGGGTCCGCCAGGAAGAAACCCCAAGTGCCGGAAACAAGCTTTCTAATCGAACTCTATGGGGGTTCGAATTGGTTGCATCTTGATGGCTAGGGGAAGCAGAGGTGTTGCCTCCGGAGGGACAGCAACACTGGTTGCCAACCGATGCCCTCACGCCGGAGATGAACCACGCTGCTGGACGGAGACTCCAGGTCGTGTTGCTTCTAGCTTACGAAGCAAGCACATGGGCCCCCTTCTCATTGACTTGAAGTCGTAGGGGTCTAGTTTCGAGAGGAGCTGCGATCGCTCCGGCATGCCTTGCCTATATTTTGCGCAGATATTGACATGCAACACACTCGGGTTGTCTGAAACCCCTGGCTAGCGCCTTCTCCTTGTCGAACCTGTTTGGCCCTCTCTTCTCGCCTTACATCGCTTAGAACGCCTCCGACACTCGTTTTGCAGAACTCCTGGAAGCTGGACCGCTTGTTTGCATCCCGCCCTCAGGACTCCACCAGGCAACGTTTTGTGAGAGGGTTTGGCCGCCTCTTTTTGACCATGCTCGCATCGCGTGCATGCCAGTGCAGGAAACAAGTAGCATCGTGACTAAACAGCAGGTATTCTGACAGCGAAACCAAAGTAATCGAATGTTATGCTTGTCGGGGAACGAAGCCCATCTTCACGGACAGCCGGAGACGGTGGTCGAGAACCGAATCTGACCCAGCTACCGTTACAGATGGGACGGAACTACGGATACAGGACTATTGGCCCTCGCTATCTAATGGCGCACTCCTTTCCTTTTCCTGTCATTCACCTGTGCCGCAACGCGGTGTGGGCGGCGAGCACTCGTTGTCCTCCTGAAGTGCGGGGTTGAAACACCATCTCGTCCAGGTAGCTCGGCCTGACATCTTGAGCTGGTTCACGATTCGTCAATGGCCAACAGATTCCCACACATCCTCCCTGTACAGCCACAGACGGGAACTGGACTGAACCGTCGTGAAGGGGCTCGAGAACCTGCGGCTGCATGAGCAGCTCTTGCAGAAGACGGGGGCTGCATGCGATAGCGATCTTACCGGCGCGTGGCTACACAGGAGTGCAATGTCGTGTCAAGAGACGAGAGTAACGTCAACAGGCTTGTTGAAGCGCGAATTCGAGCGACAGAGAGGGACGGTCCTTGCATGCCAGTGTTGCGGATACACACCGTCGGGGAGGCAAAGAGAGGGCATCCCAGCCTGCACCTCAGTCGGGCTCTCGAGAGACGGAAAAGGCGACATGGGTGTGATGGCCCGTGACGAGAGTGATCAGCATGCGGAGGATTCTTTCGTCGTATATTTTTGACTTTGGGTACCCGTCTCGGGAACCGCACATCAGCGGGCATGTGTTATGCGCCGTACTATGGGAGAGATCAACGGTCAATCCTTTCCAAGTTCCAGTTTTCTCCGACCAAATTGCCGGAGAGGCAAGGCGTGGCTGGGTCGCCATCTCCGTCTTAATCTACGACAAACCAAAATCAACTTGCTAGACTTCGACAGGACGGCCGCAGCCATGGTCTCGCTACACGGTTGAGTCGTCACGGTCGCAGGAACGTCGGAGCTCGGTGGAGATGCTAGAGGATGGGGGCCGCGACTGAACCATGGGGGCTTTCATTTATTTCAGCGTTAAGGTTTGCCTGCCGTTGCCAAGCCTGTCATGTCAAAATCTCGTGGCGGCGCCCGAACTTGATAGCGCTCGCAGACACATCGGCCTTTTCCCCGGGGTCCTTGCCTGTCACAACGCTGCGTCTTGCGGTGCGCGGCATGCAGCGTGATGAAGGCATTGAGCGACGCGGCACGCACGCCCGAACTCGGACCTCTTCTACGAGTAGTACGACTGCTGCCATCCTCGAGACGGACGCAACCTCTCAGCTGAGCACTGACAGGATCGTCGAGCCTCGCCCGCTGGTGATTCCCGCGGGAATCGAGGTCCGGCGTGCAACAGAGAGCCCGAACGCTTCATCCCGCGTACCTGAGCAGGCGCGTTCGGTCAATCGGCACCGATCTGAGACTGGCCAGGACCACGGCGGTCTTTTTGGCTCCCTTCCTCTTCTTGGCTGACTCGGCCGACTGCCCGCCCTGGTGGTGCAGGCTCGGTACAAGACGGGTGCGAATTTCACTCTATGCCACGCGCTGTGCCTGAGATCCGGCTAAGCTTGAATTGTTGGCGTCCCTCCAGCCCGGGAAGCACTCCCCAACTAATATCCGGCTGCGTGCGCGCCGCACCATGTTGCGTGACTAGGCTCGGAGGGGCAGGCAATGGCCGCGGTGCCTCTCCTGCTCGTCTTGGCTTCCACGGGTATACTCCGCGGGCTGGGCCATGGACAAGGCCACGCCTGCATTGGTGCGAAACCGCCATCCGTCCAACGTGATGGGATGGGGACTGCTCTGCGCAGCAAATCACACATCCAGCCGCAGGTGCCCATACTCGAAAGGTGCCCATCCTCCGTGGCTCAAATCTCGCTGCGGCTTCTTCCTCCAGGGGGGGTAACGGTCCAACACGATGTCGAGTCCGAGGGGAGAAAGGCGTATCTGGCCTTGTCACCGGTAAACGAGGTCGGCCCCCGTTTGGCTGAAAGATGAGACGCACTACACGAGGCTGTTGGTCACATCTTTTGGGCTGTTTCAAGGCCCACGAGACGTGGGCGGCAGCAGAACAAAACGGCCTCGTTTGTCTCGTCCTGCACCGCCCACAAAAGCCACAAAACAAATATCGGCAAATATTGCAAAAATTAGATGGATATTCCCAGTGCGATAGTTCAGATCTTATCATACGCGCAGGCGAGTATAACCAGCAGCGGACGAGGTCTGGCAGCCCCTTTCCAATTTCGACCCCTCCGTCAACAGAGAAACGCGGCAGCCCTGGTCCGCTATCTGGACTCCGGTTGGTCGCAGGCTTCCAGAAGACTGCGGGTTTCCGCGAACAGGGGGGTTCTTCTACACTACGTACACTAGGTTCCTCTCACACCCCCTGACCACCCATCGAGTGTGGGGTAAAAGGGAGGTCGAACAAGCTCGCTGCTCGCAAGGCCCTGGATAAATGAATAAGAGGGGTTTGTTATTGGTGATGGGTGTCGAGGACTGGGAGGTTTCTGGGAAGCGGCACAGAAATTTCAAAGGCTCAACGTCGCAAGCGGTGTGTTAAGCTTTGGGGTTCGTCGGTAAAGTCTATCGTTCTGGTAGGACATGGCCGTTATGAAGATGGATCTCAGTTCCGACGCTCAGTCGCGAGAAGCGACATTGCAATGGAGAGACGACGGGTCACGATTCCGGCCAAGGCTTTTGATTTCCTGACGAGAGAGTGTCTTGGTCGCATTTGGCGACTGCTCACGCGGACGCCGGACGGGGTTCTGCGGATTCGATGATCTCGCATACTTCGCGGACCCGTGGCAACCGTCACACAGCCAGATGGTTAGGAACGGGTTTCTGTCACATATCTTTCGGCTTTGTCCGTAGGTAGGCCACGGAACCCCCAGGACCTGTTGGAAACAGTATCCACAGCTCACGCCATGCCGCGCCCGCCGGTGTGACTGCGAGGAGCAGTAGCCACGGCGGCGGATGCAGAACACCCTGGTCCCGTTCGAAAGAGATAAAAAAAAATGAACAGCGACCGGTTCAGGCGGCCCAGTCCCAGGGACGGGATCTCTGGGGCTGTCAGACGTCAAAAAAGGGCAGGAAGCCGAAGAAGGCTCATCTCAAAATGCGGTCACACGGAATCGCGAGCCTGGGAGGCGGGTGGGAACAGGGCTGGCGTTCCAGAGATCGGGCCAGGACCCGTCTGCGAGGTGCAGAAGACGGAAAGGGAAGAGGCGAGGGGGAAAAAGGAGGCGGCGTACAACAGTATCGTGACAACACAGATCGAGAGCCGACGCCTGCCTTCGGCCTGCCTGGCAGCGCGTCTCTGGGTTATGCTCCAGCCGTTCAGTTCAGGGGCGTGCCTGCCCCCTCTGGTTCCCCTGCAACATGGAGGGAAACGCTCCGATGCAATGTTCAGTCTGTTTCCGTTGCTTCGAAACCTCTTGAATATGGGCCAAACATACATCGAACGAACTACTTGGCCTGGGTTCCAGGTCCAGGTGAAGTAGGAGACTTTTCGTCCGGTTTCTCACCCTGGGCAAAGACGGAGATATTGTTCTGCTCTTGACGTCTTCTGGCGTGTGCGTGTGCTGCGGGCAGGCCAGGACAATGGGAGGGTGGGCAGCCAGGGGAGGGGGGAGACAAGACGGCAAGGGGAGAGAAGAACGAGCAAGTCGGATGCACAGCAGACACGGCTCGCACACCCACACGGAAGATTCCTACGTCACGCAGGGAGATCCCATCTCGGAAAGGCAGTGCTGGTTTCAGGACGTTGGCTGTCCCGTCCTGCAGGTGCAAGTTCAGCATGCTGAATCACAGATGCCCTGTGCTGAGCTCGGGTGAGCTTATCGGCCGGAGCCAGGTCTGGCCAGGGACCGATAGCCCGCCATTGAGACGCGTCGTGCATCTCATCTAGAGGGCCGTTTTGGCGTAGGTGTGTGTTGTTTGTGTATGGCGGCCTCTTGATGGATTGAGAAAGCAGCATAGGATTGATTGGCGGGGGGGTTGTAATCGGGCGCACAGGACCTTCTTCAGACAGCCTTGGGACGTTTTGGATGAAGCTGAAGAGTGGTAGAGACGGCATTCACTGAAACAAACGGCGGCGATGTGGAGCCGTGGGCAGCGGTGTCATCTTGAGAGATCTGCGGCTGTGGCGCCCATCTGTGGCTTGACGGAGAAGGCGCCACGGCGCCTTCTTCAACGGGCCGTGGCTGAAGCTCAAGCTCCAACTCTAGTCCCAATGCGGCAAGTCCTTCCAACGACATCACGAGAGGAGTTGGAGATATCAAAATTCTGGCGGCTCCGCAGTCAGACGCATATCATCGCACATGTGGCGATCCCTCGTGTCCAAAGGTTCGATACCACTCAGAACAGCTTGCACTCGCGTCGTCAACCCCCACAGCCGAGCCGCCGCCTTCGCTACCACCGCCAAGATGGCCTCCGGTAACAGAGACCCCAACACGCTCTCCAACTACGGTGCGTGGCTCACTAAGCACACCACCGCCAACCTCACCATCGACTTCAAGGACAAGTGTCTGAAGGGCTCCGTCACCCTTGAGCTCGAGTCCCTGACCGACAAGGAGAGCAAGGAGATCGTCCTCGACTCGAGCTTCCTCTCCATTTCGGGCGTCAAGGTGAACGCCGCCACCTCCACCTGGGAGCTGAAGGACCGCGTCGAGCCCTATGGCGCACCTCTCCACGTCTTTGTGCCCCAGGGCGCCGCCAAAGGCGAGGTAATCAAGGTTGACGTTGACCTGGCCACCACCGACAAGTGCACCGCCCTGCAGTGGCTCACCCCCGCACAGACGAGCAACAAGAAGCACCCCTACATGTTCTCGCAGTGCCAGGCCATCCACGCCCGCTCGCTGTTCCCCTGCCAGGACACGCCGGACGTCAAGTCGACGTACACATTCGTGCTCACCTCGCCGCTGCCCGTTGTGGCAAGTGGCGTCGCCGTCGAAGGCGAGGCTGAGAAGAAGGGAGATGACACGGTGTACCGCTTCGAGCAGAAGGTGCCTATCCCGTCGTACCTCTTCGCGCTGGCTTCCGGAGACATCGCGACGGCGCCCATCGGCCCGCGAAGCATCGTCGCCACAGGTCCCGATGAGCTGAAGGAGTCGCAGTGGGAGCTGCAGAACGATATGGAAAAGTTTATGGAGGTCGCCGAGAAGCTTGTCTTCCCTTATCGATGGGGCCAGTACAACGTTCTGGTGCTGCCTCCCAGCTTCCCCTACGGTGGTATGGAGAACCCGATTTACACGTTTGCGACGCCGACCATCATCAGCGGCGACAAGCAGAACGTAGACGTTATCGCTCACGAGCTGAGCCATTCGTGGAGTGGAAACCTGGTGACCAGCTGCAGCTGGGAGCACTTGTAAGCGAAATGTGTGGATAGGAGCAAAGTCAGGATACTAACGTGAAAATGCGCAGCTGGCTGAATGAGGGCTGGACGACCTATCTCGAGCGTAGAATCGGTATGGCTGTTCACGGCGATGCTGAGCGCGACTTTTCTGCCATCATCGGCTGGAAGGCCCTTGGTATGTGGCTCCCGTTGCCCCTTTTCACTAGTGTGACCTCATTTACTGACCCAACCCAGAGGATGCCGTTGCCCTCTTCGGCGCCGACTCTGAGTTCACCAAGCTCATCATCAACCACAAGGGCATCGACCCCGACGACGCTTTCAGTACCGTCCCTTACGAAAAGGGTTTCCACTTTCTCTACTACCTTGAGCGTCTCGTCGGTCGCGAAGCCTTTGACAAGTTCATCCCCCACTACTTCACCAAGTGGTCCCGCAAGTCACTCGACTCTTTCGAGTTCAAGGACACTTTCCTCACCTTTTTCAACGGCCTCGGCGACGCCGAGATCAAGGAGAAGGTCGCCTCTATCGACTGGGACACGTGGTTCTACAAGCCCGGCCTGCCGCCCAAGCCTGAGTTTGACACCTCGCTGGCGGATGTGTGCTACAAGCTCGCTGATAGCTGGAAGGACGAGGTAAGCCCCTTTCAATGGGGGACCGTTACCGTGAACTGACAACCCGAACAGAACTTCACCCCGTCCCCCGAGGACGTCTCGTCCTTCTCCGGAAACCAGAAGCTCGTTCTCCTCGAGACTATTGAGAAGTTCCCCAGCCCCCTGTCGGCCGACCGCGCCCGCCTGCTCGGCAAGACATACGACCTCGTCTCGTCGCGCAACGCCGAGCTCAAGACGGCCTACTACAAGATTGCCCTGGCTGCCAAGGACGAATCCTCGTACGCCGGCGCCGCCGAGCTGCTCGGCCACGTCGGCCGCATGAAGTTTGTGCGCCCGCTCTTCCGTTCGCTGACCAAGGTCGACCGTGACCTCGCGCTCAAGACTTTTGAGAAGAACCGCGACTTTTACCATCCCATCTGCCGTGGTATGGTTGAGAAGGACCTTGGACTTGTGTAAGATGGACAAAGTATTCAAGGACGGGGAAAGCAAGGCGAAAGGGACACGGGATTTAGGTAACGATTGCATAGAACAATCGCTGATAAGTGCAAGAAAGGTGCCCTCGTCCTTCAATACACTATGGTTGAAATGTACGTACGCGCACTGCAGGCCGTTCTCTGACGGCGCTCCGTGCCGTGTCTCGAGTGCTTAGTGCTCATATCACCGGTTCTGGCAGCAAATATGGTATGGCGGCATCTTTATTCAACTATAGTCAAGACGATTGAGCCATCTATTAAAACGCAGTTTCATCTGGTAGAAGCCCCTGATGATAATTTGTCTTCTCCGTCCTCTCCGCCAGACAACAACTTGTGAGCTTCAGTCATGCTCAGGTTTGCGATTCTCGTCTCTCAATGGCGTTTTGGAGCAGGCGGGCAACATCCTCGTGTCCCAGCTGAAGAGCGACATCCAGCGATGTCCCCAGGAACTGAACCGGCACGTTGGGGTCGTCTTCTCGGAGCCGTTCGACAATATTCTCGTCGCCCAGCTCGCGCGCCACATCCAGAGGCGTCCCCTCAAAGTAGACCGGCTCGTAAGGGTCCGCTCCGTGGCTCAGCAGCAGACTCACGAGGTCGGCGCGGCCCAGACGAGCCGCGTAGAACAACGGGAACTTGCCCGTCCAGTCCCTGGCGTTCGCGTCGGCTCCCTTGAGGAGAAGCATCCGGGCGATGGCGCCGTTGCCGCTCTCGACAGCCATGCGGAGCGGCTTCTTGTCGGAGAGCGCTTCCTCCGGGTTCGGGTCCGCGCCGTTCTCCAGCAGAAGACGCACCACGTCCTCGTGCTCTCCCGCGACGGCCACGGATATTGGCTTGCGCGGCTTGTTGCCCTCCATGTTGGGGTTGACGCCTTCATCCAGTAGGAGGCGGACGATGGCCTCGTGGCCCTTTCGAGCTGCTTCTGAAAGGGCCCATACGCCAGCTCCTTGGAAGTTATTCCACAAGGCATTCTCCCCTAGATACGTCAGGAGAGCCTCCAGCGTGTCCAACTGCCCGGAGGTCGCCGCCACCACAACCGGAGAGTCCTGGCCATCTACGCTCATATCCGCGGCAAAACCCCCGGTCTCCGCGGAGAGCAGTGAAATAATGACCTCCCAGAGTCCAAAATAGCTGGCGACATGAATACCTCTCCATGACGACCGGTACGCGTAGTTGAACTTTGCGACTCTCCAGGAGGCCCCAAACACCCTCATGGCTTGTACGGCCGCCTTCACATTGGCTTCGGTGACGAGGAAGGTCCGAATCGCCTCGAATAAAGTTGTATCTTCTGGGCCTTCGTCGAATGCCTGGCGCGCATGGCGACCCCACCAACGAGCGGCGTGGAGGTAGAAGGGATGTCGTCTCAGCCGTTCTTTCCACTCAGAGTCCGTGGTGCAGGGTCCAGTGCTGAAGCTGTCCGAGGTGAGGTACCTACAGCATAGTAATGTCTGCTCTTCCGCTGCGGCTGGACACCATTCTGCTTGTGTGCGAGAATAGAATACGTGTGCCGTCTCATGGAAAAACTCGAGTTTGTCATTGTTTGGGTTGACCAGGACAAGACCTTTGTAGGATGATATGACAAGGTCGACCATGGGCTTCGATTCGTTGCCCCTCTGTCGCAGCCCTTCTGAAGAAGAGTTAACATCGATAAGGGTGATGAGCTCTTGAAGCCCTTCTCTAGTCAGGTCACACTCTAAGCGGACTATCCAGGCTAGGATATCGCGGAGCAGCTCTGGGCAGCACGAGCTTTGTAGTTGCGACAAGGCTTCCTTGTAATAATTTTCGACCCCGCGGATGGACTTTGGCGGGCTAGACGCTGAATCGTCACCTGGTATATCACTGGATGTCAAAGACTCGAGATATAGACGCGCAAACGAAAACCTATGAGTGTCAGCAGGGGATCGGGGAGCTCATCGAGTACTACTCACACGCCATTCGACAACTTGAGGACTTGACCTTCAATGGCTTGTAGCGGAGAATCTTGGTTGACAGCCGCAGGGAGTTCTCCGGACACGAATTTTCGAGTATACGCCAGCACATCCTCTTCTGTGGCTCGAATCTCCTGTGTGGGATAGTGATCTAGATCCTGAACGATAGCCGGAACCATTCTCGAGGTTACAATCATGTTGGTTTCGCGTTTTTGTAGCAACCATTCAAACATTGTATCGAAATATCGGTCGTCGTAGTGCTGAAGCATGTCAATTCCATCAACGACAATAAATATCCTTGAGAGCCTATTCAAGACATCGGTCAAGGCCCCATGCAAACTCGCGGAGTCTGGAACGCCTTCACTGGCAAATTGCCGGTGTAGATCGGAAACAATATCAGAAAAGGCCGAGGAAGTTTGGAGTAGTTGCCTGAGAAGACTACTGAAAAGTCTCTTGGGTGTTTTCTCTTGGCTGTGAACTTCGCCGAATAAGGCAACCACCGCGACTGATTCATCGGACTGGAATCTCCGCTGGAGGTCCTCGACGATGACTGACGTTGTGACAGATTTTCCAGACCCGGGCAGACCGGGGCAAAAGAGTACTTGTCCAGCCTTCGACACCCAGCTCTGGTATCTGGCTGATTCCAGAAACCACTGACAAGTGCCTGGATGGCGCTGTTTGAGATACTCCTCACATCTCATCTTGTCGTCTGGCGGGGTCAGCCAGTCCAAGACGAAAATATCTGACTCTGTTCCTTCCTGGTGAGGATCTTCCATTGAACTCTCGATGCCATCAAGAGACTTCGTCGCGTCACCATGAGACGAGGCTGGCGAGACGGAAGAGTTTCGGTCCGAGAACTCCAAGCTAACGGAACGGAGCGAGTCTAAAGACCGGCTACCGTGAGCCGCTCCGGAGCTGTCTCCATGAGACGAACCATCGTCTCCTTCCATCACCGTGCTCCTCGGTATAGCAAACGAAGCAAGCCTTTCCATGTGTAGGGCCATATGGTCCGCCAAATCTCGTTCAAACGGCCCACAAGACAGGCAAAACGGACAAACGGCGCGCTCATCTTTGGTACTAGCATGCGCCAGCTGAGACATTCCCTTCAGTTGTACCTGACTGAGAGTTGGGTGTTGCGTCTCGAAATGGTGCACTAAGGCTTGTTCTGTTTTAAACAAGTCTTTGTGCTCAAAACAGCGCCAAATCTTTCGATGGGCCTGAGATTCATGCTCCATCCAGGAAGCTCTGTTAATGTACATTGTATCGGCCTCCGCGCAGTCAGGGTATGTGCACATGTACGGCTGGAGATCGCGTTGAATATGTTCCCTGTCGATATTGTCAGAATATCCTTCGCAAATCGAACGATGCACTTACATCCAGTGCTTGCCTTTTGCATCTCGCGCAGGGCACAGCACATGACAATAAGGGCAGACAAATTCAGTCTGTCCAGGGTTTAGTGTAGGTGGTGCTGGAATCGTTGTGAAGCTGCCGTCGGCATCGAAGACAGTTGAACTGTAAGATACAGTGGAAGCTGCATCGATTTCATCTGATGATTGGTGATACAGCGTGGCTTCCGTCCCGGACAACATAGTGCGCCTGGCGGAGCTGGGCGCTTGCGAAGGTAGGGAATTCGGACCCATGTCCGATGCTCTTGGAAGGGGAGAAAGGTCGACGATGGTAGTTGATGGAGGAGGTCTCCGGTCTACGATTTCGCTTGGTCGAGGTGGTGGATCCCCTTTAGCTAGCTTGCAGGCGTGTCTTTGCCAGTAAGCAAAGATACGTCGTCGAGTTGTAATTGATCTACCCCAACGCCCGATGAGGTTTTCGTTGTTGTCGTGGCGTCCGGGCATTGATGCTTCGTCATCAGACGCGCGAGATGGAGAGCCCTTCCCGTTTTCTGCCGTAAGTTTGTGCAGTTGCCGGAAGAAATCCTCTACATGCAAACGATCGAACTTTGCATAACCTTCGAATGCATCCAACATAGTCGCGCCGTCGACCTGAACATGATGTTTATAAGTCAAGGCCTTGTGATTCAGTTGTGAAGTTCTCGTAGCGTGGCTTCTGATTCTGAAGGATATTCTCACGAGTGACGAGAGAATGTGGTTGATTTCCGTCGTATTTTGGCCCAGTTCCGTCTTTGTGCTGAAACTTTCAGATCCTTCATCGTCATCTGAGCTGCTACTGTCGCTGGAATATTCCAAATCTGTGTTGGAACCGCTCATGAGGGCTTCCTCTAGTGGCAGCCTCGAGCCCTGCAACACTTCATTGCCTGAGAGGAGAAGAGTCAGCTTCGCAGAAGGAACATCTTGGTTCTCCTCACTCATTCATCCTTACTTTTTGATGTGATATTTTCCAGTTCCTCCAGGAGCTTAAGAACAGTGTTTTGCATAAGGGTGGAATCCATCAACCGGAAATCAAGGGACGACCGTCCGTGGTGGAGGGCACCTAGATTGCTTGCCCACAGCTTAAATCGATCGTGCTGATTTCTGATCACGTATGAGGGCAGCTGCTGTTTGAACTTTTCTGGTGCATTTTGAGAGAGCGACATTAAACGACTGAACGCGTTCACACATCGTCTGGTCGCCTCTGCAAGAGGCTGGGTTAAGCGTGCCTCTGCGCCCAAGGCGCTCGTCGGAAGGGCAGTTCCATGCCCGCTAGCGTCTGTTGTTTCTTTTCGAGCCGGAAAGTCTGTGTCTAATTCGGAATGATCTTGCTCAATGTCTGGGTCGCGGGAGGGGTGTCCGGGGCTATGTGTTGAAGGCCCAGACGGACTGCCAGAAGTTGGCATTTTTGCATCGACTGAACGAGACCAGCTGCTGAGTTACAAGTCCAGGCAAGACGAGCTGGTTGAAACGGTGGTAAAGCATCATAGAAAACTGCAAGACACCCGAATTTCGGCAGGAAGCAAATCAAGTCTTGCTGGGAATGCTCGTGGCCGCCGCTAAGACAGAGAGCTGAGTTGCAGTTGCTTTTGTGCACGAGGGAGGCAACAGCCAATCACGAAGAAACGGGAAAGAGGGGTTGCTGTATTTTCTCGCGCCATACGCCGTTACTAGTGAGGCTGTCCGCTTTCGGTTATGCAAGTTGACGGGGCTTACTTATTTCAATCAATGTAGCGCATTCCCAACTTCATCCAGACCTTTCGCCTTGGTGCGTGGTGTAGTACACCGACACATCGATAATCGACCATAGCACTATTTCATTACCTAGAGTATGCCGGAATCAGATTCGAAATGGCCGAAATCGCAGGCCTTGTCCTCGGAGCCGTTCCTCTGGTTATTTCCGCACTGGAGCATTATGAAGACTTCGTCGAGCCCGCCGTAGCCTTCTTCAAATGGAAGGGTCAGTTATCACAGGTCACCCGCCGGCTGCTCATGGAGCACACAGCCTATGTGCAGAACCTGCGTCTACTTCTGAAGAGGGCCGTGAGCAATGACGACCTGTCTGGGATGGTTGAGGATCCTCAACATCAACTCTGGGCTTCGAAGACGCTCATCGCCGACTTGGAAGACGACTTAGGCCAAGCTTATCGGCCGTCTATGAGCACAATCAAAGAGATGGCGGATATTATGGTGACGATATCTGCTAGTCTCAATATTCAAGGATCGGACCAGGTCTGTAAATCGAAAATAACCACGCCTGGATGATAAGCTCATATTCTGCAGGTAACGCAGCGGGGGTTGGAGGCAATTGTCTTCGCGAACCCACCAGTGTCGAACACGCCAGTTCTACGAAAGAAGTTCTACTTCAGGGACCGGGTGGCATTCACGATGAAGCGCCGTGCCATCAACGACAAGCTGGAGCAGCTGGAGAAGTGTAATTCGAGGCTCTATGGTTTCCTGGAAAAGGCAGAAAAGATCCACGCGATATCGCAGGACGAAGACGTGAATCGAAAATCGCGAATCCAGTTCGTCGCGCCCTTGCAGAGCATCCAAGCCAATGCCTCAAGGGTTCACCAGGGACTTCACAGCCGGTGGTGCGCGGAACATAACTGTCATCAAGCGGGGCTGCTTCTTGAACAAAGGATTGTTCGACGCAAGAAACATCGCAAGGGGCCACTCCGAAACGTAGGCAAAAAAGACCACTTCGGTGTCTCCCTCTGGCGAGTCACGGTCATGGCGTGGCTTGATGCGGAGTTTCACATTCAAGAGGATCTTGTAACGGCATCAAGGTAACAAGAATGACCCTCCATTCAAGCATTTATGGCCTCCCACGACTAAACACATTGGTAGCGGAACAACTACTCCAAGAATTACGTTCAATCTCGCTGATGTAGACCCCAAACTCGATGATTCTTTTAGTAAGATAGGACTAGAGGTCAAAGATATTTGCCTGGCCATTGAAGACGCTGTTCATCCGCGCATTGCCTTTGCCCTGGACTCGTCAGACATCCTCAGGGGCTTGTCCGACGTTTCAACCCAGGCCTACGCGCTCGCCCACAGTCATATCACTCTGGACGAGTTTCTCCCCGTCATCAAACGCAAAGAGTGCGTTCTAGCAGACTTCTACTGCCTCGCCGTCACACTGGTATCTTCCGTCCTGCAACTGGGGGAAACGCCCTGGCTACATGAACCATGGAGCAGGCAAAACATCGCTTTCATGCGCCTAAAAGATCCAGACGGTTTGTCAGTAGACGTCCAACACCCGTACCTAACATGTAGATACGAAACAGGTGAGACTTTCATCCTCGTTGTTTGGAGGACCGCGGTGGCTGACGCTCATCAGAACAACCGGCAGCAGAGCCCACATCTTACATGCCGCCGCCAGATCGGATGAACATGCTCGCGCTCGCAATCATGTTGCTCGAGCTTAATTCTGGAACACCAATCGAAAGCCTCAGAAGAGACGAAGACCTAGGCCCGGACGGCAAACCCAACATGGGCACCAATCTGTCCACCGCGAGGAGATGGCTCGACACGCAGGTGCGCCTCGGAAACCTGACCTGCGGCTTCACAAGAGCCATCACGTACTGCCTCCAGAGCTACCTCGACCCCACAGCGTCGCTGGAGGACGCCGAGTTTGTCCAGTCGGTTCAGGATCACGTGCTGGAGCCGCTGGAGCGCGAAATGCAGCAATTGCTCTGGGGTTCGAGCTTTTGACCACTCTGGAAGGCAGTCGGCCCTTTATCGGTCGGGCGGGTGGACGCCTCTCCGTCCCGTCTCCGAACAATCGGCCCCGCTCTGACCCGAGTAGCGGCCGAGACTGCCCGGACTCTTGCGCTCGGAAGTACCATAACGGCCGAAGCTCCAGAGATTCACGGCCCCGGTTGCTCACAGTTTTGCCCGGAAGGGCAATGCAGTGAATTCGAAGGGAAGTTCATGAGAGAACGACTGAGAAGTTCGAGCTGTAAAGTAGAGCCAATAGCGGCGCAACAAACCATGGAGGATTGCATTTGCATGAAGGGATGCCAAACTTTTTTCTCAAAAAAAATTACAGTCCGTTCCATGCATCGGCGGCTTCCCAAACACCGAAATTAGACTTTTTTTGTGGGGCTTACCTATGCCAAAACATCGAATTTTGCGGGCAACAGACGATTTTTTAGTAGCAGTGGCTGGCTCGGCACTGGCCGCCATTACATACGGGAGGCCCGAATATATTGACTTTCCGGACACGACCTCGGAGAACTTTGATCTTTGCTTCCATGAGCGAGCTCCCTCGTTGGTTCGCCCGCTCTGCGAAGGCACCATCGCAAAGCCATACTCTCTCATCGGGAAGCCCGCCGCATCATTATTAAAGATGGGATAATCATTGGAGTTGTCGCTATTCTAGCCGTACAGCAAACTTCAAAGCCGAGATTGCAAACTATCCAAGTTCGCCCGGCATCGCGACGCTCATGTACGAGATGGCACCATGCTTTTCCCCACGGATCTATCCAGCGTTCCCTCAACCGCCGTCCAGTCATACAGTCTCCCAATCCGACCAGTCGCCTCTAGCAGGGCCAATCTATAGGAAGCCCTCCTACAACCGCCTCCAGGATCAGATCTGAGAAAAGATGAGAATGCGCCATCTGAACGCCATGCCAAAAAACAACATCATCATACTCCTTGAACGCCCATGACACATGTCAACGTATATGGTTGATGTACAACCTCAACTCCCGAACTCGCTGCGTCATCTTCATCAGGATAAATGGGAAAAGATGTAAACAAAGCGTAAAGCGAAATCTCAAACTCAATGCCAGCCTTGCATCCGATCGCTATCCTCATGAATGCGGAAGCCCATTCCGTCGTCGGGGCCTGGGACCTGCCAGCCGCGCTGGGTGCTGGGGTACTCGGACGGCTGGCTGCTGACGTCGGACTGGGCGTCCTCGTCAACAGCGGGAGAGAAGAGCGGATCGATGTTCTCCCCATCCGACATGTGGTCCTGGTCTTCGATGCCTGGCCAAGGCTCATCCTCAGGCAACTGTACCTGCCGCGAGTACGATGAGTCACCCTCCCGCATTGGGGCTTGGTGAGTCACCATTTCGACGCTGTAGTCGCTGTCCTCCTCATCATAAGGGTTCGTGCTCCCGTAATCGGGGTCCTGGTTTTCGTCATCCTGCACGTCGTCTTCCGTAGTCGAGCCATCAACCACGCCGCCGGAAACACGTGGACGTGACTCCGTGAGGGGTGCATTGCTGTACGGCGTGGCATAGTACATCGGTGTGATGCCCCGGCCCGTTTGGTGGCGCTCATCTGCGGGGATCATGCCGGGTGCTGGGCTCGGTGAAATGGTCCAGCGAGGTGTGTTTCGAGGACGGCTGGGCGAACGAGTTCGTCGGCGTTTGTGAGATGTTGTCACATTCGGAGGGCTAGTTCGGATTTGGGCAGCAATTTTTTGCTGTCCAAAGGAGGACACGCGCCGCTTCGCATATGCCGGGGAGAAATGTGCGGGAAGCGTAGGAGGCATTGAGGTGGTGCGTATGTAGGGCGGCTTCGAGCCTTTCCGCTCTCTCATGGGAGTTTGACCGCGGGTCACCACCGGGCTCGACGATCGCATGGATGATTGCATCGTGATGTGGTGAAGGGAAGGGGAGGCTGATATCCGCTGTCTTGCCTGGCGGATGCTTAGTGAAGATTGAGCACTGGGAACTTCATCCAGCTGATCGTTCCACGCCCAATAGTCTTCGCGGGCGTCCGCTTCAGGGACTTCTTGCGTTGCTTGGGAGTCGGGATAGAACCGACTCATCTCACGAAGGCGTTGCCAAGTCCAACCAGCTTCATACGCCTGCGAATCTTGCATGTATGCCTCCGGCTGGGTGATGAAGAGGCGTGGCTCGGAGGATCGCATGACGACAGAAGTGAGAAACGACACATCCCACAGGGCAGGCGTAACCATTTCTGCCGGGGTCAAGAATCGCAGTCGGGAGTCTTTGTGGATCTTACGAAGAGGCACCCACGGCTGTTGTAGACCCAAAAAGCGTCCGGCCTTGCCATCGAAACTGCGCCGGCGGGAAGGCGAAGGCGCGCCGACGGACAAGTCGGTAAAGGTGTTACCGAAGGCGGCATGCATGGCCGCCTGGACGCTTCGGGCATCGGTGCCTTTGACGGAGATGGTGCGAACGAGACCACGACTTCTCAGTCGCTTGTCGATGAGATTGAATTGGCCGCAAGCCTTGGCCATGAGCCACTCGTGGTCGTGACCCGGGTCAGCCCATTCCGCGCAAAAGGGTGATTGCGCTCTCAGTGTTGTGGAGCTGTTTGTATTGGGCAGCTGAGTCCACTCGTCCAGGCTGGAGTGGACGTCCGCCTTAAAATCTTGAAGCTCTTGCCATATCCTCTTGAGTGGAAACGGCAGAAAGACAACTTCAACCTCCCATGGTCTCGTAACTGACGGGAGTAGTGACTGAAGCTGAAGAATTTGGGACTGTAGTGTTTGTATCTGGCTGTATATCTCGTGAGAATGGGCGGCCCGGGTCGTGTCGCTGGTAGCGACGGAGACGACGCTGTTGGTCGATTCATCGAGGTTCTGCCGGTCAATGCGGCGACCCGTCCCGTGACTGCTATTGTCATTCATGAGCTTCTCAACCTCTTCCACCCGAACCTCGAGCTCGGTGACGCGGAGGTCGGTGGCATCATGCTTCTCGTGGCATTCCTCGTGGCCGGCAGCGGAGAACGAAACGTTTTCCAGCCTTTCCAGCCGGTTCTCATGTCCTTGGACGGTATCTGATAGATGACGGAACGTATCGCGAGAGGGGCCTGCGAACACGGCGTCGACCTTCTCCGGCGCTTGTGGGGATTGCGCCCTAGGAGTATCTGCGCCGTGGTCGCTGTGAGGAACGACTGCAGCCGCATCATGCCTATCGATCTGTTGGTCCAATTGGGCGGTGAGATCCTGGACTTTATCCTTCCGCGGCGATCGAAGATTGGAAGCAGCAACACCACTTAGTGTCTGGAGACCTTTCCCGGCAAAGGGACGGAGATAACGGGCCTGGCTGGAAGATGCGGTAGAGCTCGGCTGAGATGGCATTAGACATTGGGCTGGGATAGGCGGCAAGATGATATTATTTCCGGGCTGGGACTGGATGAACTCGCCCCAGCTCAACGTATCCTGTAGGGAAGATTCTGGCCTCTGGCTGAGCTGGTCCAGTTGGCGAGGCCTGGGATCCTCGGGCTTGTTATTGGGGGGTACGGCCATGGCAGCATCCAGGTTTACAAACTCCATGGTCGGGGTGAATCCGGCGGGCATGCGGAAAGACATGTCTGGCAATTGGACCGGACTGAGTGGCTCCCTGGACATCCTCGGTCTCTCATTCTCCTGTCCGGCAACAATGTGGGCCATGGGCGCGAGCTGCGGCGCGGTCGGGGTGGTGGGAGTTTGCGCAGGCGCGGGCGCGGGCGCCTCACTCGCGGCGCGTCCATCATCATGGTAGCAGGCGTGATGGGAGCACATGCACCAGCCGGAATTGTCAGTGCCCAGGTTGTCGGCGAATGCCCTCGCGGCAGCAAAGCGACTCCAGAAGCGACGGCATCCACACTTGGCCCCGTTGGCGCCGGGGGTCAAATCCACGTAGTTGCAGGCGCCGCCGGGAAGGGGAGCTGGAGCGCGGTGGGCGGCGGCATCATTGTAGATGTCGAAGAAGGACGAGCCCGGGAGCGGAGGGTCGAAGGGTGTCGCTGCCATTGGCGGCAGCGATATTCATCGGAGAGAGGTTGGGTGGAATCGGGACGGCGGCGACGGGGATGGCGTGGGTAGGGATGGGATGGTCGGGAGTTGGGATGAAGGGGTCGTCGGTCGGAGATGGCGATGTTGATGGTGAGAGGAAGTTGGCGAGGCAAAGAAGAGAGAGAGACAGAAAATCCCTAGGCGGCGCGGCCCAAACCAGGGCCTGGGTCGCAATCCGGGAGACCTAGAACATGGCAGCTGTTGCAGATGTTAGCTCAGTGTCGTGTCCCAGTCCCGTGTGGTCGGGCAAGGTATGCGGCATGTCCAGGCTGGAAGTCGGCATTCGCAAGCCCACCGGGGGGAATCCTCAGGCCCGAAGCAGAAGCACCCACCCGAAGACGGAACGAGATATTGGATGAGCAGCCAGAGGGACGAGCTGGCGAAATGTGTGCTCTTTATATATGTGAGCGCCAATTTTTGCAGACGATTTGCGCGACTTGAACAAAGTTGCGGGCGAACTGTCGGGCGAACAAATTGACTGGCGGAGGGACGAGGTGTTGTTGATGAAAGTGAGGCGGCGACGGGATTGGGCAGCGCGCACGACACAGCGCCGGGAAGCTGGTCGATTGAGAGAGAGGGCGGGGGTGGGAGAGAGGGAGGGAGCAACGGCGAGACGACGAATGACCGGGGCCGAGGGAAGAGCCAACCAGATGACATGGGCGATGTGGAGCAGGGAGCAGAACAGTCAGGAAATACGGATATGGGCTGCGGGTTGTCGTTGTTGCGTGCTGCTTGAGGTGTTATCTGAGGTGCCTGGCCTGCCTGTGGGCGTCTGCATCATGCGCGCTATCTGCACGCGAGGTCGGTGGACGCCTCCCTCCACCTCATCCCTCCACCCATCCACGGCGCATCACGGGATGGCTTCAGACTCAGTAACAGCGGGCAAGGACAAGCATGGAAGCGGTCGGCTGTTTGGGGAGGGTGCCGCCCGTCTGCTTCAGCTGCAGGTGGCAGTGGATGCCACCCGTGGACCCGACAGCTCCATTCCAGAGCACTGGAGGTCCTCACCGCAGCGGGTGTGTGCACTGGCCGGCGCTTCTGGCGCGCCTCTTCTTAACCGAACAGCAAGCAAGAGACAGGAAGGAACCGAACAAAAAAAAAAAAAAAGAATGCAGCAAACCACGACGCGTCGTTCGCACATGGGGTTAAAGTGTCCAGGTGCTGCCCCGCGGATCCCTGCAGGCTCCCATGTTCCTGGACCCGATGGACAACGCGGCGGAAGCATCCCATTGGCCAGGCGCGCCAGAAAACGCAACTCGAACGACTCGGACCCCTCCAACCCCCTCCAGCGCGAGACGTGCCAGGTATAGGTATTGATGTATCTTTCAGAGCACCAGCTCGCGCCCGTCTGCGCATCGGCCGCCGTGAACTCGGGGTCGGCTCTCCTGCAGCTACCTGCCTACCTTCTTTTCGACCTCCCGGGGGGGGGGGGGGGGGGGGGGGGGGGGGGGGGGGGCGGGGGGGGGGGGGGGGGGGGGGGGGGGGGCGGCGGGGGGGGGGGGGGGGGGGGGGGG
>JAOWMA010000458.1:0-31852 GCA_025962755.1 Colletotrichum tropicicola
AATAGTTCTATAAAGTATAAAAAAATAATATATAAAACTTATAAGATATATAATTAATATAATACTAAGTAAAAAAAGTAAGGGGATTATAAACCTATAAATAACTAAATAAAGAGAGCTTAAGTACTATAGTTAATTAAGAATATAGAGAAAGTTAATACTAAAGCTTCCCTTAAGGGAGTATATTAGATTAAGTAGTAACTAAAGTGTATATAAAGTACGGGATTTACAGTCTCCGGCGTAGAATAAACAATTAATCCGCGGTAGAGCACTTAATAGGGCCTCCCCTAAGTAAAGAGCAAAGCCTTCGCGCCTATATAAATAGGAGCGCACAGCATAGAGACCAGACGTAACGAAAAGGCACTAATATACGCTTGTTAAACCTTCAATTTGACAGTATCGGTGGTAGTAGTAGAAAGAGAGGGGACTAGCAGACATAGTGAGTAAGTATTTAAAACAACAAGAGCCTACCGCTTATTACTAAGGAAGACGGCTTTGTTTAAGGTATAACTGACCTATCTTTTCTCGTGTAAAGAAGACCCTAGCCGCGGCCGAGATGGATATCGCGAGCTCTCCTTTCTACCTTTGACCAATATGTTCCAAACCAGGCCCAAAAGGCCACTGCCTCATCGCCCGAGACCGCTCCAGACACCCCGGCAGCTTCCATACAGACATTCCATAATCAAGTACTCTCTCCCTTATCCGGCTGTCGCCCTCTCCGCGCGGTCCCCCTTGCCGCCCCGCTCGCCGCGTCGGGCCGACATAAAGACGTTGCCGTAGACGCTGCACTCCCGTTCCGTCATAAGCAGGTTCGCCGCCTTAACGATAGTGCCGGTCCCTTCAGCCGCCCTATTAACGATACCGCTAAGACAGTCCAAGGCTGTACAAAAGGTAGTGAGTAAGTTGTTCGCCGCGTAGATACCTATATACTTATAGAGTGAGGTAGGCGTGAGTGTTCTGGGCTTGGCGTCAAAAAAGGCGAGGTGGATTGTATAGGCTTTCTGGGTGATTGCTGGGTGGTTGAATATCAGCTGAGTGAGTCTGAGGGGGAGAGGGAAAGGGGAGACGGACCTTAGACGTCGTTAGACTTGGGCCGGGCTGATTCAATGATGCGATCGCGGCGCCTTAGGGTGGCCGGTTGAAGGCATGGTGCCGAGAAGTGGTACAAGAGCAGCGCTGCGACACTTATAGGAAGCAGGTAACGAAGTAGGAAACGAAGCAGGAAACTCAGCATGTCGCCGTTATTGTGTGTTAAGTCTCGATCGAGCCTGGGCGGTCGGTAGATGGATGCGTTTGCTATTGCTACTGCTATTGCGAAAAAGGCATTCGCTCTTGAGTACCTCCTGGGTACTTATCACATCAGCCGGTCTTATAAGTCGCGCTAGATGCTAAGTAGGACACTTCGGCTGCTTTTTGGGAGAGTTTGGGGGGTTTGGGAATGCGGTCTGGTGGCCGGCCGGCTTGTGAAACTGTGAAACGGATAAACAAGCGCGGGCACTCTCTTTATTTCTTACGCAATCTCTTGTTTATCTTGTCTCGTTCTCCGGGGCCTTGTACACGCGACGACGAGGGCGCGTCTCGGCCTCATCCGGACCCCTCTCCCCTCCCCCTCCACCGTCACACTCCACGCCCAGGGCCCTTGCTGCGCCGTTCATAGTATCCGCGGCGAAGCGCAAAATCGGCCTTAGAAGCTATACGATTGCCCTTCTCATACGCGCTGAGGTGTTGCCGGACGTCCTCGTGGTTACTAAAGATGCCATCGCTCGACCGCACCGACGGCCTCAGCCTTGTGTCGTGCCGACAGGGATCGTACCCACGTTCCCCCCTTTAGTCGCGGGCCCCCTACGTCTCGCTGCGACGCCTAGGTCGCTGGGTCGGTGTGGCCGATTACAGCCGGGGCCGTGGCCGCAGCCGCAGCGCTGTGAGGTGATGCGGGAGCTGATCATCCACACGACGTGCGCCATTCTGGTGGCCCAGTACGGCCCGGGCTATAAATCACCAAGGGTACAGGCCGGCATCTCGGATCTACTGGACACCTTTGACGACGCGCTGGATGCCTTTATGGTGGTCGAGACGCAGCTTGAGGAGGCGTACCGGGCGCGGTATCTCAGCGACAACCTCGACGATTGGGCGTACCCATTCAAGGACCGTCTGTGGCAGTATTATCAGCTAGCGGTCAATATTACTCACCGGGTCATCTAGGGGGTGGCTGAACTGGATGATGAGATGGATGAGATGAACTGGATGATGAACTGGATGATGAGATGAATGAGATGTACAACTGGATGAATGATTTAGCCCTGGGACAAGAGAGAGGATCATCTAATATAAAGACGGTTTCCAATTTGCACTGGAAGTCTTCCGCTTTGCCTGGGCCGAAGAAATATTTTGCAGAGCAACAAGCAATCTAGAAGAGACAAGAATATGTCCCGTATGAGATGAGGACCTCAAGTCTCTGGCACTGGACTATAGGAGGCGGAGTTTGTGGGCCGTAGGCCGTGGCGAACTCAGCTTCCTGGGATACATCTGTGGATTTACCGCGGCTGGTCGATGGCCGCCTTCCTTGACGGTGTCTGTTCCGATAATTAGTGTAGGTCGCGAGCTCGCGCTGGTGGATGGGGTCATCTGGGAATGGGGGCTTGCTGTGCTGCGTGCTTCGGACTTGCAGAGGGCGAGCACCCCACCGCGGTACATGTACAACTTGACGACGGTCAGCTGGCACATACGACCATGCCCACTGGAGAATTCGGGATCCCGTCCGCTCTCCCATAGACAAGCCAATGAGGGGGGTGTCCGAAGCCGGGTCGGTGATGACCACCGAAAATTATGGGTCCCGTTACGTGACGGCGGAAACGGCCCCGTAAGCAACCGGACCTCGTCCGGCCGTCTCCCACCGTTTCCATCGTGATGACAAGCTGCCTGCCCACTCCCTCGTCTGCACATTTTCATAATTCGGGCAAATGTGGACGATGATTCTGTGTATACCCCCCTTGGCGATGTGCCAAGGGGTCGTTTCCGACCAGCGTAGGATCCTCGAGGACAACATTATGGGTTATTGAGCTAGCATAGGGTCTTTGTATTTCGTGTCCTTGACGGAACAGCCATCCTCCACCCGAAAAACACCTCTCACGCAATCATTAAAGTCTCAACCCCCCCAAGGTCTCTTCTCCCTTTTTGACATCACCTTACTTTTTTTTTAAACCTCATCGGCAGACTTATGTTGTGGTCAATCTATCACTCGCATTTTTCACTCGAGCCCTCTTGCCGCCAGATCGCTAGACCAACTCGACGAGACAACTTTCAGTATTCGCCTAGAGCAGCTTCATTCAATGGCTCCCCGACGCATTAGAAAGGACATCATGTCCGACCAGGTGCGGATGAAGAAGCAAGAAGAATCTCGACAACGTCTGCAGAAACGGCTGGCTGAACAGACGTCTGGCCCGGTCGAGAGAGTCCGCGGTCTTGCCCAGAATACCCGAAATGCTCGTACAGCACTATGGGAGACTTCAGCTTCGTAAGCTTTTCACCATGCGCGAGCTATACTTAGGCGTCAAACTGATTGTGGGCACCTGAGCCACACAGATACTTTCGCGACATTGCTGGCAAGGATCCGAAAGAGGTCTGGCTAGGGCTTTGCAAGGACGATCGTGAAGCTGAAATAATTTGCCAGGACTTTCTAGAGCATTATCTGCGGAACTCAGAAGGTCGTCGGTTGGTCTTTGGGCCCGAAGAATCGGAGGATGCAATGACCATCACCTGCGCCCTTACCATGCAGTCCCTATGGAAGGACCTTGTCACGGAGGCGGACGATCGAATATTATACAACAAACGGCTTGAAGATCCTCTTAACAAGAGTCAATGGATGCTTCGCCTTCCAAGTCAGGAGAAGGATATGATGGGCATGTTTCCCGCAGCTCGCATTCGCCGACTAAGTAGACATTGCAGATCGTTTCCATTCAAAACTTGAATAGGTTGGAAAATGCTAATGTACAGAGTAACAGTGGATTCTGGACGTTCTGGCGCCGAAGTATGGGCTCAGTTTTGAGCAAACCTTTGTCAAACGCGAGGCAACGGACGAGGATATCTTGAGAGTCCTCAGTGGGCTTTGGGAAAAAGCTGACGACATTCCTTGCGCGCCTGCAGCGAGAGTTTCGTTCGACTGGACTTTGAATTTGCTAGGCGTCACCGGTTTCAGGATCAGTGAAGTGATCAACATACGGTACAGCCAGGTGGAATTGGGTGTGGTTAGGAACCCGTCCGATCCGACAAGGACCGCGCTGGTGGCAACCATCCATCTGGAACACAGAAAGCAGAAGACGAATGCGGTGAAGGGAGCCCAAAACCACAAGTCAGTTGACCTCTTGCCCTATGCCGCGAGCCGCGTGCGTAAAGAAAATTCGTCTAACAAAAGCTCGTTCCAGGCTTCAGTTCCAGGTAACCATGATGCCATACAGGGTGATATGCCTCACACGTAAGGTCATCGCGCAAGCGTTGAGTGATGGCGCGTTTGAGGCAGGGTTCACCACGTATGACGATCTGCTCGAGCGTCCAATTCTGGAGAACGTCGACTACGTACCGCTCAAATGGAAGGCTACGTTCAGCAATAAAGTTATGTTTCCCATCACACGTACGAATTTCTGGACCCTATGGCGACTCGCTCAGCAAGCCCTGGGAATGCGAGACTACCCCAAGATCCACTCCATCCGTGTAGGAGCCGGTAAAAAATTGCATGGTGAGTTTGAGGCCTCAACCGGCCACGTTGCTTGCTTGTTCTGACCATCAGCGCTTTTTAAGGGGTGTTCGAGCCAGCTTTCCGAAATTACATCTTGGGGAACACCACCGCGGTATACGAGAAGAGTTACATCCCACAACTCGTTAGTGGGAGAGATCTGATGATGGCGGCGTGGGGAGCGTTGGCGGGAACTGACGAAATCACAACCCAACTTCGTCACGCGACGTCTACCAGGGACGCAGATGCACCGATGCATCCGACGATCGAAGACTACGAGATTATTGAAGGTCGTAAAGACATCAAGACACTTCGCCAAAACCTCAATATGATGAAGGAGCTACACGGATCATGTAGCTCGGAGGCGAAAGACGCCAAATCAAGCCTGGAGTCCAGTCTGAATACACTGCGCAAGCTGGCTGTGGCCGACCGTCGAAAGAAGTACTTCGAAGAGGCCGATCGACAACGGTCGTTAGGCGTGTCTACTGCCCCGCTTAGGGAGACCGCTGTCTTCAAGCGTACCGCGAGCCGACACAGTAGTAGTGTGGCGCACGCTGTGCACATCGGCCAGCTCATGCAGCAAAGCGAGCGACAAGACAGAGAGTTTGACACTGCCTACTTTCAGTCACTCATTGACTTCATTGGGGGAATTCATGTTCGCCACGCCGGCGATGCGAAGGACGAGGGTGATTCGAATGCAGAATTGGAAGACGATAAACCCACGTGCCTTCTTTGCACGCGGTCCTTCGCTCGTCGGCCTAATCTCACAAGGCACATGAAAAGAGCTCACAAGAAGAATTTCGACCATCGTTTCCAATGCCCTGTGTGTCTGCTACAAGGCCTGGATTCCGTGATCATCGAAAATGAGTCTCACTGGAGTAACCACGTAGCCAAAGAGCACGGCAAGTTGAACGCGCCCAACGATATATCGACGGCGCCACCGACATCAGGGCCAGCCAGGTGCCTGATATGCAATTTTCTGCTTACCAGCAAGCTAAGAGTGAGCAGACACGTTTACGATTTCCATAAAGAGCAGGGGCTTTTCAATCAACGTTTTCCCTGCCCGGAATGCTTGAGGACAGATCAGAGGGAGATCATGATCAACAACCTGGAGGACTGGAGGCAGCACGAGAAGCGCTACCACAGTTCCGCAACCTCGGCTGAATGCGTGCTCGACGAAGACTCATGTTTTTTATGTGGCGAGACGCGCGCACCCGCCGTTGCGAACAAGCATTTCAACAAGCGCCATAGAGACATCTTTCAACGTCCATTTCAGTGCTGGACTTGCTCTCGGACGGGCAGGCCTCACGCCGACATCAAGAGCCAAAGCGACTGGTACTGTCACGTTGCAACTCAGCATACACGCGGGGGCCAGCCAGCCCAGAATGGAGAACAGCGTCAAGGCTTCGAGGAGGAAATCGTGTTTGTACAGGGGACGGGTCACACGACGTGCGCCAGCAACAGAAAGCGTGGAAGACTAGGAACCGAAGAAGCCTGCTTTGAGGCGGCACACACGCGGCCAACGAAGAGGAGGGCAACGGTTCCAAGCGTGTGCACAGACGAAACTGGCGTCTACACTCTGGATGACCTCCGTGGAGTCAGCTTGTTTCTTACATAGTCCGACCGAGCCTTCTAAGACCTTCTGTCAGATACAGCTCTAGATTAGCAAGAGAATGCCACAGTGACATAGTATCCGATTCATGTTCCCATTCCCTCTCAGCGCCGTGCTGTGGCTGGCGAGTGGCCGGGCACAAACCAACCCCTCTGCCTGGGCGCCTGATTATGGATACCCGGCAGGGGCCTAGCAGGCGGGGCTAGCGGATGCATCTAGCAAGCACAGGCGCAACTACAGTACCACGCGTGGAAGAGAAAGCACGCCCAGGTGTTTGGTAGATACTTCCAAAACAACAGGCGCAGGCACCAGCCACAAGCCGTACAGTACCTATCGATATTGACACTGGTATTGCCCTGCGGCGCGCAGAACCCGCTGGGTCGATATCTACCCGTGGAGTTCAGCATCGCTTTTTGTTGACCAAATCATCGAGTAGCCGCAGATGCAAAACGAAGTCTTTTAATATGGGTACGAGCCTCTGCCACTTGAAGTCATGATGATCTACTTCTTTGGTGATGTCACGTACCTCGCTCCGGTCGAAATCTTGTGATAGCTCCTCCGCACATGAGAGATAAATTCGAGACTTCGTTCTGCTCCTTGATCTTGCATGTGAACGGTGTGGCGCCGAAGGCCCTGCCGATCGTTCGCAGTGACGCGGCGCGGTGTTTGGTGGGCTACATGTATGGCCGCACCCAGCCAGGCCCTTACGCCACCCCTTACCGCTTGCGCCCTTACAGGAGCCTGAAGATGATGATGACGGGCCATAGCACTTACAAGATCCTGTCGCAGCTACTGAGAAGCCGAATGCCGGTCGGGATCTATCCGCGGTCAACCGAGTACATAATGATCCTGCGCAGTCGACAGTCACTGTCATAAATTGCTTCGTACGCTCTTGGAACTGCAAATGCGAGACAATTATCGATGTGATCAATAGCCCCAATTCTACAAAAGTTCGGAAATAAGCCTGCTAGTACAATTTATACGTCGTCGGCGCGCGACCGATGCCGGGACATCTGATCCTTATGGCACAACGCGCAAAGTACAGCAGCACACCGGGCCGCCCAAACTTCCTCGGAAAGGTTTCTAGCGTAGCAGATAACCAGTTAATCCTTTACACTATTAACGACAGGTGTACGTCGTCTTGTGTTCATCTCGTTCGACCCCTCCATCAAGCTGACGGAGTTTACTAGCTGGCCGGGTGGGCTAACAGTTGGGAGCCCTTTGACAGCCTACCCCGCCGGAGACAGCATTCATTAGTGTGGCAGATGGAAAGTACATATGTCAGTTAGGTTCGAATCCTATAGGCGTCACATGTTGGCTTCTTTATCAGAAGCCTGCACAAGCCGTCAGGCCGGAGGACGGTCTAAATAAGCTTCAAGTTTCAGCATAGTTTCAGACCGTGAAACCCATGTCCTGGCGACATTCACCCGAGACTAAGGCCCCAATTGGCTTTAATATGACGTACTAGACGGGTGATAGCCCTACAAAGTAGACGAGACCTCAGAAGGCTTAGTCGCGACCGTACGGACACAGCCTGTGACCCATGAACCAAGTGAGCAGTGGGGCGCTTACCATAACCCTGGACGTCCCGCGTGGCCAGCTCCG
This sequence comes from Colletotrichum tropicicola, assembly GCA_025962755.1. Taxonomy (NCBI): domain Eukaryota; kingdom Fungi; phylum Ascomycota; class Sordariomycetes; order Glomerellales; family Glomerellaceae; genus Colletotrichum; species Colletotrichum tropicicola. The sequence continues at coordinate 7,947 of JAOWMA010000458.1, forward strand.
CTCTGACTGCACCCTGGTACCTTGTAGTATCTCCTTCCAATGAGCCCCCGGTGGATAGCCCGCTCCACGGGGGTGACTAGCTACCAGCAGCTCGTCTGCCCGTGGGTTGCTTGCCTGGCCGGTCCGCAGCAGGGGACAAACTGTCTAGGGTTAGGTAATAGTGCTGTGAGGCGGTAGGGTACACAACTTGATCGCAAAGCCACGACGAAGATAGAAAGTGCATCCCTAGATCCCTATGGTTTGTCTAAGTGGATACAAAGCTAAGCAGAGCGTTGCCTCAACAGGATATCCACACGCGGGCTTTTTACACGTGGCTAGATGTGACCGACTATGCGAAGAACGCAGTTCTGCGCGGTGGCCAGAAATCTAGCACTTTTGACTCCTACGGTTTTCAGGGTTTTCACTGGAATACAGGCCACACTCGACTGCCCACTCGTGCACCCAGTTTAATCAACGACGTGCATTAGGCGTGGCAGGCTGCCGCGCATGAGGCGGCGGTCAACGCTCCGATTCGCAACATAGCGTCCACTCACAAATGATGTACATGAGCAACCAAGTCACTGCTACCTTTCCATTTACCTTTGGTTGATCCGTTTCAGATCGCATAAGAATCGAAAGTTTAAGATACCGCTCTTACGGAACCACAGACAGCTGGACATAACTATAGTAGTAATAACAATTACATAAAGCAACAGGGCAAGTCACCTTCGACCGAGAGCTCCGGAGAAGAGAGCCCGCGAAGAACCGGTCGGTATGCACGCACATCGTATTAGAGCTTGTCCTTGCATTCTCATGCACCTTTTGTTGATGCTGCGACGCCGACTAGTCCGATGAAAACTTACACCTTCCATGACTTCTAAGGACAACCTTGCTAAGTGATCGCGGCCTGTTGTCCAACATGTGATGACGATATACAAACCCCTGTCTCGAACGCGCACTATTTTCTATTTAATCACACGTCAATCCCCAGGTCACAAGGGTAATCCATGCCGTCAGTCACATAATTCCTTTCGCCGTTCGACAGCTCGATTTCTTCCTTTATAATTTTTACCCACAAACAGTCTCCTCTCAGCACTCCTCCAATATAATGGCAGATCATACATCCAGTCTACAGCGCTGTCTTGAAAAGCTACTCGCGGCGTTCCAAGAAGATCTCAAAGCGGACAAAGACGCGGGCGTTTCATTGCGACAATTGCATCTGCGCATGTTGCACGTAGCAATCGTCGAAGAAAAGATACTTCAACTGGGAAAGGAGATCGAATCTAGGCAACACTTGACGGAGAACGAATGCGAGGTATTCCTCAATGGAGTCATCGAGGCTTACGAAGCCGTCTCAGTGGTGCGAGGAAGTACAATCATAGACGAAAATGCGCAAACTAAGGACAAACCAACACTTCAGGGCTTATCTAAGACGGGTCTTACAATTTTAGTGCGCGACTTGGATTAGTATGGTAGAGAGTAATATCAATCTTCAATTGGTTTTTGCTGCCTACGTCCTCTACGCTGGCATGATATTCATCCAGGGCAGTAGCAAAAAGCCGCCCAGGCAGGATCTAAACCTCGATGCCTCGTTTTGGCGTATGGCAAAGACGAAGACCACCACTCGAATTTATATCTCAGCCCTTCGACTTCCGCGTTTGATCTCAGTCGCCATAGCTAATCCTTTTCCCTCTCTTCGTCAGCCTTGCCCACAGCGTCGCCACCAAAAACCACTGTTTACGTACAGATCACAGCCGACCAGATCTGTTCGCTGAAGAAACCAAGTTACGACACGGGTGAAGAGCAACCCTCCGCTCTCTGAACATCCATATCCTGCCACTTCCTCTGTGAGCCGCAACCGGCTGGCCTGCAGACCCATGGGATCGGAATTGGTCTCGGTCTCGGGCTGCATTCGCCCGGTGAACGGCGAACGGATCCTCACACCCCAAAGGTGTTTAAGCAGGTAGTAAACTGCTAAGTTTTTGAGATACTTTGGTGAGTCCTCGGCGACCGCTGCGGCGTCCCGAATATGGTCTAGTGGATCCTGACACCCCCGTGATGAACGAGACCCTGGGTACCGGGACCAGCAAATCGTCCTTGGATCCTTGTGAATTACAACTCAGGAGTTCCCACTAACGTGTGCAAGTTGGCGCGTAAGGCGTGTTGGGCTACGGTGTTGTGAACTCTCGTACCGCTTCGTACCGCTACATCCGCCGTCCGAAATGCGGACAGGTTTGCCTCGATCGACTGGGTCCGATCGGCAATTTGTTACCAACTTCGCGTTTTCGACAAGCGCGCAGCAGCAGTTTGCGAATCCTACGCCTCTGCCTGCAGAAGTTGAGACTGCCACCCGCCCTCTCTCAGTTGACCGGTTGGGAGAATCACGACCTGCGTCTCGTTGGCTGCCAGGATATCCACTTACGACGTACCGAAGTTTCGTGGCTGCCGCCGCCTGGCCTATCAGGAGGTGAGGGCTTAGCAGTGCGGCGATACGAATGAAGAGATGCGACTGTCATTCGCTGGAGACGACTGCGTGCGCAGGTGAATCTTGCCAAAAGGCGTGTACGACGGACGATGTGACACTGAGTCCGCCCCCGCCAGAGTGGCCGCACCAACCACGACATGCAGCTTTGACCCGATGGCCTGTCCAGGACGAAGAAGATCAGGGGCTGCGTGGGCGGTACGCCATTCATAGTATGGCCCAGGACAGGATGTGAGACCTGTTGTTCTAGGTTCTATGCAGCACCATGCGTATCGCTGTATCAGGCCGATGCTGAGTGTCACATGGGACAACGTACCAGCAGGAAAGCGGTATAAGACAGAGAGCATATACAGTATCTCGCGTAGGGTGGGCTACTCCCGCAGCCACTTTCACAAAAGGGAAGGAAACTAAGCATGCAGCTTCCAAAGTCGATGCTCGCTGCTCCGCTTTCAGTCTCGACGGCCCGAGGCTGAGGTCCCAGAGAAGCAGCTCACTCTGGAAACCACCGCGCAGACATATCAAGCCTGCGAGGCCAGCCCTGGCATAGCGGCGGCGTTCGGCGCCGTTGGCGTTTGCTTGGTCGTTGTCGCTGCCCCAGGCGTTGTCGCCGCTCCTGTCTTGACAGCGGCGGGTTTCGGGGCCGAAGGCGTTATTGTGCGACATCCTTTAGCATCGGGGGCGTTGTCTCTGTCCAAGACGGACACAACGGCATGAGGCTAATACGATTTGCCTAAGGGCAATACTGCCAATGGGAGATGTTGGCTCCTCGGATGCACCCGCGTACTGCTTCAGCGACACGCTCGACCTACAATCAGTTTGCAAGAGCTGCGTCGGGGAGCACGATGCTCTCGTTACTGGCTAGGCAGGTTGAGTGACGCGAAGGAAACCAGTCTGATTTCTCGAACTTGGGCCTTGCCGCCTGCACGTCCACTGCAGTCCGGCGATGGATGCCTACCGTTCTTGAGCGAAAGCGTGACTGTCGACACGTTGGTAGGAGGAGCACATACGTTAGGTACTTGGACGTTCAGCCTGGCGATGGAGAGGTAACGTGCGCTTCGACGAGGTGACAGCAGACGGCTGCAAGCAGGGGCATCTGGCGGCAGCCGTCCCGATTAGGCCTCGGCTTGAACTGCCCCAACCGTGGCTCCGGGGCTGTTGCAAATGCGCCAGTCGTTCCGCCGTTGGGCCCGCAGAACGTCCTCCGTCAATGCAATGAGCTCGCTGACCAGCCGACAAGCGAACTCGTTTTGGTCCAGGCTCATCGACGAGATCTTCTCTGGCCAGTTCAATCCGACCCCCAAGTGCGATATTGTTGACTCCCTCACTCCGTGCGACCCGAGGACTTGGCCGGGGTATCGGTCGCCAGATCTGGCCTTTGTCAGTGTTTGGTGCACCCTTCCGAGGCGAACCCTCGATGACAGGTGAGCAACCAAAGCACGCAACGTAAGCGCTTATCCGGCTGGCTGAGGCACTCACAAGCAAAGCAAATGTCGGTTGCGCCGGCTTCGCCAGGACTTGAAACGAGCAAAACCCAGGGCCATCGTCCATAGTCACAAGCTTATTCAACTGTGGTGAACGCGAACCTCGTTTACGATGTACCGTGTACATCGTCGAGCTTACGGTCTAGGTTAGTATTCACACTTCCTAGTATGCAACACAGCACCCGCCGTTCGCAATCCTGCAAAACCAAGTCACGCTACAACGGCGCTATCTTCTGGCGTGATCACCACTGGCGCTGACCTTGGCCCATGCACACTACGAAAGCGCATAACCAACCAGACGAACAGGAACTTTCGATAACTTGTTTGGTGGCACGACAGCCCAGGGCTCGTCGCGTGAGCGCCCCTTGGCCTGCGAGAAATGTGCCTAGCCAGCGCAAACACATGCAGTGTGCATTGGTGGTTGTGCTGTTGGCATTCCTAGGGATACTCCCAGGCTGCAACGGACGCGTTGCAAGGCATCGCGCGACGCGTGCTCCCGTCTCCCACCCACGCAGCTCGGATGGCTGGTCGGCAAAGCGACATCAGCCGAACTAAGGATGCATCTCTGTGTGTTGCACAACGACGTAGAGTCCACAGGCGTAAAGAAGCCTACCGTCCGTGTTCCTCAAAGAAGGCTACAAGTGACTTCGTCGTTCACATACGGGGCGCTTAGGATCGTTACGTCAACACAAATGCCACGTACTGCATTAGCAGCACAATGGCCACACTACCTACGATACCCGGTCTCTACAAAGGGATTCTTCTTTGAGGGTCCCTCATGCGCCATATGCGGCGGCTGGCATGTCGGACGCATGTCGGACGCATGTCGGACGCATGTCGGACGCATGTCGGACGCATGTCGGACACGCCTCAGTCCTCGGGATAAAGTGACTGCTCCATATTCTTGCGTTTCTCTTGTGCCTACTGTACCTCTGAGCACGATCGAAGCCGTAAGAAAGTCATGGTCCTTTCACATTCAACTTGTACATCCACATCGCCGTCCACAAGTCCTTGTCAACAGAATCATTTCCAGTGTCCACACCAGCGACGCTAAGAAAGTCCTTAAGAGGAGTAGTTTGGTCGGTCCCGGACGCAGCGCTTACCCAACGTAGCAGACCAGCGTAAATCATCTTGGCTCCTCGAAGAACATCCCCGTTGATGACCATGGGGTCCTTGAATGACCTGGGCGAAAATGTGATTTCGACGTTTGTTAATCTTCGGTCCGCTGGACAACGGGTAAACAAGAGGCCAATGCGAGAGCGCACTGTACGAATATCGAGTCCATGTCCAATCAGCCGCACGTTACTTTCGCAGAAGACTGGTCCTTGAACAAGCCCTTTGGCCATCGTTTCGAGACTGACGGGTGAACGAAGACATACACCCCAGCAGGGTAAGTCGAGAGCGGCCCAGAAGTCTCGAATGATCGGATTCGCGCATTCCGCCTCTAAGTATTGCGGCTCCCCTTGCGATAATCTTTTGTACACAACCCGCTGTGACCAGTTCGTCGTTGCTTCTCTTCCCGCATAGACAGTTTTCAGCATAGACAGAATGTCTTGAACTACCTGGTGCTGACTTGTATCTGCTGGTGCGGGCCAAGCGACGGGGCGTAATCGTATCCAGTCGACGTATGGACGGCGTATCATAGGTGGGTTTACGTCAAAGACCGACCGAGATCCACAAGTAATCGCATGCGATGTTTGGGATAACGTCTTTGCCTAACAAGCAGAATGAGTAATTAGCGTCTAGATAGCCCTGTCAGACTCTTACCTAGATAGTGCAGCAAGGACTCCATCAATGAGCAGAGCAGGCTGTCCCATGTCTGAACGGGACCTTTTACGCATGATGATAGCCAGACCTCATCAAAAAAGTCCAGAATTACTTAATCAATTTGGGCCACGCCCTTATCCCGGTATCAGCATATATTTCAATACAGATATTGGAAAGTCTCTCTCAAGTTTCCGATGATTAGTGTCATGTCGTTTGGGGAACTGCCGCCTTTGGCTAGAAGGTCTTTGGATTATGCGAGGGGACTCGTATATGTAGGTCATCGATAAAGCTTACCGATACCTTAGTTGCACCGCACTCGGCGTTTGTGAAGTCTGGCAGCATGTGACAGCAGAGTACGTTCCGGTGAAGGCTCGCTGATTCTTCGACCACTGCTTTCGACTTCAGCTCTTCGGCAAGTATCTACAGTTTGGTGCAGGCAATGTTGCCACTAAAATGATGTCCAAACGAATGTGCTAAGGTTGAAAGTCTGCCAACGAGGGGGTTTCTCTGTCGAGCTCTGTATTGGCTATGGCTAGTATGGTGAAAACGTTGTGAGCTCCGCAGACAACGATAGGTTGTGTGCGCGAACTTTCTTAATGGCCTACCACATGCCCATTGACGTCAACTGGCGCTTTGGTGAGTTCCATGGCGAATGCTCGTGGTCTGTATTTTCATAAATAATATACGAGGGTTAATATTCATGTGATATAGTTTTAGCAAGCCAAAGATACCGGACTTGCAAGTGTTAGCTGGTCTTTGCCAGCATAAAGTCAACAGTGACGCCCAGGACATGCTAACCGGTATGTAGCGTCTGCTTCCGACCAATTTACCATGCGATCGGCTGGTTGTTAATTACGTCTTGCCGCTTACTTTATTAAAGAGAGATACATGTCCTTTGTTTTGCAGAAGAAGCGTCTGCCTCCTGCGGTGATGAGTAAGAATTGGTTTGTAGGAACATCGCATTTGGTGCCCGTTTCTTCTTCCCTGCCAATCTATAAAGAATAGAACTGCTGTCAACATGAGATCTCCTATAGCTATTGATGAGTCCCATCACGGTGGATATGTCAGCTTGAATATTGCTTGACTGGCACCCCTGAATTTTGCACTCATCGCACCAGTCATTGTGCCAGATATGATGCTCATGATGGAGTCAACCACTTAAAAATACCCTGGCGTTCACGCTGCGGCAAAGCGTCGCAAAATACAGAAGTAATGGGGCCACCGGAATGTATCCCGGGCAATCACCATAGATCCGACTGATTGACTACGGACATGAGTAACCCCTGAATTTGTCGACCACCAGCTACTGGGTCAAGAGGAGACAAGAAATAATGTTGTTTTCAGACAAAAATTGTGACGGCGTAAGAATTCGCCTTGGCTGAATGCAATTCCGGCCTAGATACCATGCGAGCTGCAAAAAATAGAATGAATGTCACCGATATGGGTTCGCCGACACCGTATAGGCTCGACAGTTGCAGGTCTTCAACGATCCACCGTCAGCCTAGACTTTCGTGTCACAACAACCGGTTGATTCGTGCTTACGGTCACAGATATTTTGACAAAGAAACCAAGTCCTGAAGGCATGACTGCGTGGTTGACCAGCTTTATTCAAGACGACTTGCCTTGGATGCCGCTGTACGGCCGCGGCGCAATAACGTGGGCGGACGCCCGTTGCCTAAGGGCCGTCTAAGGGCTATGTTACTCGTCTTGCAGGGTGAATCGATCCTGGTTCGATACCCAGATGAGAACGCAGCAGCCGGCTAGGATAATCACTATGCGCAATGTCCAGCCTCTGCCTGATCGAAAAGGGGCTTGGCTAGTAGTGTCGTTCGCACAATCCCTTATTTGGTCTGGTGGACTGAGGCGCCTATCGGTCACGCCGACCATCTCACCACCGCGACCTTCGATCTCCTTCATCTTTCTCCAGACTTTTCTTGCCTCCGGCTTCTCTCCGATCCCTTAGTCGGAATTTCTCTTGCTTGCCTTCTCGACAATTCTTACGTTCAGGTAAGTAGGTGATTTTCTTCTATATCACTGTTACACCCTTCCACACGTAGAAGATCTATTTCTGCCTTCGTTACAGACTAGTGATAGTCCCTTTAACAGAGAATATGTAACATCTCTATATATTTAATACCTATGCGAGCCCGTCTCTAGCATTGATACCTTGAATGCTGCAGCTCATCACCACTGGTACGGGACTGAGGTCAAGCCGACCAATGAAGGGTAAGGCCGACGCTGACCGTCCACAGAGCAAAGACCTTGGGCCAAGTTCACCGCAACCTCCAGACCACCCACCTTCCTCATCACCGCCACCACCGGTTTGTCCAGATCGCTCAGGGGAAGGACGCTTATTTAACGCTGTTCCGTGCTTGTGCTCTTATGTCGCTGATATCGACTCCACACAGACAAGACGAGCCTTTTAACCATACATACCAAAAGCTAATGGGCCCACAGAAGCGAACAACCCAAAGCCACGCACTGGACGAGAGATGGAAGACGTCGAGGCGAATATTACAGTAAGAGCGACTGCGCAGCTTAGATCTTTCTCACTTTCCCTAAAATTTGCTCCGAGTATTTCAAGAAGATAGCTACGGAGTATCTATACGACGTCAATAAGATCATTAAGAACATCCTAAAAGCTACGTTGTATCCCACGGAAGCCCGCCTAAAGAGTCTTGAGTGAAAACACAAGTCTTTAGTAATAAAGGATGAGGTCTTCAAGCTATAGGAACTTTTCAACTTTAATAATCATACTCTAGAAACAGCATAAGTCTATATTAGTACATCGTGCGTTCTTGTGTTACCTCCTTTGAAACCTATCTAGTAAACCCTTAGGAAGGCTTAGTACTAGTTGTCCTGGCTGGCTGGAGCACGGTGCAATGCCGCTTCAGGCACACGCAGCAGCAAGGGTCGCAGAGTAGGTGGTTCTTCACGAGGGTCGTTCCACTCGCAGGTGGCAGCCCCTCAGACCCAGAGCTGCCAGGCGCACGGTTAACCGCAGGGTGGCCTTCTGCTGAAGTAGTGATGAACCACAGCTTGTAGCGTACACGGTCTTGTGGCTGGGGTGTATGCCCTCGCACTGACGGCATCGTTTATTACCCCACAACAGCCGTTTGTTCTGCCCGCTACGTTCCGGCGGGAGCTAGGATCTAGCTGGGACGAAGGCGGGGTTGGGCGGGGGCATCGTTCTTGAGTATGAAGCAGCGGGGCCACGATCCATCCCACGTCGTACTCCGCAACACAGTTTATAAGCAGTTTTCCCAAGTTGATTCCAATACAGCTGATGCACGTGGAGGACGTGGCCAGGGTCGCGGGGGCCGTGGCAGTGGTGAACGTGGTCGTGGTGGTGACCGTGGGCGTGGCGGTGGTGGTCGCGGCAGCTTCCCCAGAGGCGGAGGCGGCGACCCGGGAGGCTATGGAGGTGGCAACGGCTTCAGAGGAGACCGCGGTGGGCGTGGCGGCAGCTTCGGCGGAGGAGGCAGTGATCGCGGTGGGTTTCGTGGTGGACGCGGGGGCAATGTTGGCGGTGGCGGCGATCGCGGTCGTGGACGAGGGGCCCGCGGCGGCTTCGCTCCTCGCCGTGACGCATTCGAAGGCGAGGCTCGAGCTTTTTACGGGTGAGTCTTGCTGTACTGCGTGATGATCTCGACATTGACACCCTTCCGACAAGGCTCGGTTATTCCTCAGCCTGACAATGACGTGACCAACCTCAAGAACGCCATCATCCAGCACCACCAGTCCAGAGACCAGACCCTTGTCACGAAGATGGGCAGCATGAAGCTCACCGACTCGACCGTCTCCCTCATGCCCTGTCGGCCGGCCTACGGCACCAAGGGGAGGCAGATCGTTGTCTGGGTCAACCACTTCCGCATGTTCGTCAAGCCCTTGGTCCTGTACCGGTATAACCTCGAGGTCCGCAAAGGCGAGAGTGCAGACGCTCCGGCAGACGACCCTAAAGGGAAACGAAAGGGCAAGGGCAAGGCGCAGGCCGGAGGCGGAGGCGCTGGCGGCAGCAATGGGCCCCCCACCAGTGTCCCGAAGCGCAAGCTCAAGATCATCCTGCAGCACGCTCTCGCGGAGCTTCAACGCCTTGAGCCGAAGGCCGTATTAGCCACCGAGTGCAAGTCGCAGCTCGTCTCGCTCGCCAAGCTGCAGCTCGCAGAGAACCCCATCGTCGTTAAGCCTAAGAATAAAAGCGCCACGCGCGAGGAGCTCTACAACGTCAAGATCGTCGGTGAGACCGAGGCCCCGTTGGCTGCTACGGCCCAGTACTCCTCAGACATGGTCGACCCCAGTGATCCCAACAACACGTACTTCCCCGGCTTCGAGACCTCCGTTAATGCCCTTAATGTCGTTCTCGGCCACCGCCCACGCGCAAGCAACGAGGTCGCCACTATCAGCAAGGGCCGCTTCTTCCCGTACCTTACCGGGAATAGGTGGGGGCAATATACTATCGTAGACATTCAATAATTATCACCTAACTGTTAACAGTCGTAGCACAGCTGATAATAGTTGCTATACGTGCAACAGTTGCTGGGAGTTACCAACTGTTGCCAGCTAAGTAGTGGGCAGGCCAGGACGGTGGGCAGTGGCGGGCAGTGGCGGGCAGTGGGCAGTGGGCAGTGGGCAGGGTAATGGGCGGTGGCAGGCAGTGGGCGGTAGTAGTAGCAGGCAGTGGGCGCGCGACCCTACTTACCCCCCCCCCCCCCCCACCCCCCCGCCCCCCACAACCATCCATACAATCTCCCCCGCCAGCCCCGGTAAAGTACAGTCCCGGGGCCACCTCGGCGCGGCTCGGCCAGCAGGGCCCCCTCACGGCCATCAGAGGATTTTTTCAGAGTGTCCAGCTCACCACCAGCAGGGCCTTACTAAACATTAACGTCACTCACGGCGTCTTCAAGACCGATGTCCTTGTCAGCGACCTTTGCAGGTGGTCCAGCGTCGACAAGTTCGGTACCGGCAACATCAACGCGCAGGACACCGTTCGCATCTGGCAGGTGGACGGCAGAAAAATGTAAACAGAATGCATGCGTCAGGAATGAGATTGGTAGAATATGAGCATCGCATGCGTATTTCTCAGTGATGACCACACGATTATCCAAGCGCTGAGATGATGCTGCCCTACGTACATCATTTTGCTCGTGCCGGAAACGCCGGTGGCGGCAATGATCAAACATCCCATTCATCATCTGCGGCATCATCACCAACCCCAACAACAAGCTCCATGCCCTCCGTCATTCTGGAGACGGCCTGACAGACGAACTTGCCGTCAGGCTTCAGAGCCTCGTACGCGTTTGGCACGACGCTGACGGGAGCCCGACCACGCCGGGCGATTGACTTGATGAATTGCAGCTGTATGCCAGCCATGCGCCATACAAGTTTTGGCTTCTTATGCCAATACTTAAAAGAAGTGCTGGCACGAAGCAAAGCCCATGTGGAGTGCTCTTCAGATGCATACGATGGCTCCAACCATGTCAGAAGCGCAGGGCTAAGCTCTGCGTCCGCCCGAGGTCGGATGGCGCACCACTCTTTGAAAACTTCCACCATCAGACCTGGGCGCTGACTTTTATCTTTGACCGGGACCACGCGTGTGTCCCACTTCGTCTTGATTGTTTACAAGTGCTCTCTCAAGTTCGTCAAGACTTTCACCACCAAATCCGTCGACGCCACATTTTCCAAGTCCCTGTACGGGCCAACCAGATCAGTGTCCCAATACTCCGCCGTTTGGGCCCCGTCACCAGCTTTGCATGGCGTCAGGGGTGTGACCTCGCGGCTAGAACCAGGACTCAGACTCATTGACTGGGAGGGTTTACGTAGTTCTTGGGCAATGGCGGGTTTGGCGATCGTGAATTTCATGAAGTCGATGATGTGAACAGGCTCCTCTCTGCTCGTCCAGGCCTCTTGTTCATATATCTGACAGCCGCTGAGCACTTTGTCTCGGAACCTTTGCCAGTCGCCTACTGTAAATGTCAACCCCTGCTTTAATTAGTCCATTAGACTGCTAAGAAGTGTATTTAACTATAGAGTTTACTTATTATAAATGTCATTCATGCTAAACAGAGCCGTTCTTTGAATTTGGTGACGATTCCCAAGAATTTAGGCTGTATCTCAAAGGTAATACTACGTGTAATTATCACCGAAGCCGCTGAGAACTTGCCAACCTCTCGAGCGAGGTCTCCAAAAGACACCTCATCCTTCCTTAGAATTTTAGAAAGGTCCAGCTTTATCGGAACATTAGTATTCTCAAAGTTAAACATAATAGCTGGCTCTCAACACACACACGCCCTATCTCAGTTGTAATCACACCCCAAAAGCTTGTCGGTGAGCGTAACGTCTCCCTTCGCCGAAAACACGATAACGTCTTTTAGTGTGCGCAACTCCGGCTTGAACACGGCTTTAACTCGCTCAATATCGCTGACCAGATGTGCCGGTGATCGGGCGACAAGAACATCGCACCCGTGCACCTGATGAAGTTGTCAGTCTCAAATCTTGATCAGACTCGGATTGTCATATCACCTGGGCTAAGATGTCTTCGAACTCGCTGCGGAGCTGCTTTGTTGTCTGCACCTGCCTGGTGAACGATCGCAACTTCTCTCTATGGGCCCGCGTAGCATTTGGCCCAGGAATGACACTAATGTCGATACGTTGGAATTCTTCGCGATGATGGGTAATTCGAGTCGCATAGCGGGTACAAAGTTTCTCGCTGTGGGGGAAGGGAATTCCGCAGAGACTTTCTAGTAGAGAAGACTTGCCCGAGCTCTGGTCCCCCACCGCTATAAGCTGTGGCAGAGGTAGGTAGCGACCGATGTTATGCTCGCGAAGTTGGTCAATTCTTTGCAGCTGATCGGGACTTGTCAGCTTGGGAGAGTCCTGCTCAGGGGACATTGTGGTGAATCGAAGATGAAAGAATTATCGGAATGGGGGTAACGCCAGTCGCGGCCAACAGGTCACAAAGCATTGTGACTCTTATGGAGCCAACGTTCTTCTCTGGTCGTAGACTCATGTTACGGGAACAGAGTAGTTCAACATTAAAAAGTCACAACACATTTCCATCACTTTTTTATAGCCAGAACTATCTCCGTCGCCGTTGCCCAAACCTCTAACGTGTCTCCCTCCGAACAATATGTCCAGCCTGCACTGTCAAAGCTGCCTTTGAAAGCATGAGAAGTCGTCACCATTACAGCGCGTTTACCCTCTCTTTCGACATTTCGGAATGAGAGCTGCTCTACTGCTACACAGATTTCAGTTGGATCAACCCCTAACCGGCAAAAGCCCAGAGCCCTTTCGGAGCCGTCTAGATACTCAACGATGAGACATCGACAGAAACAATGTTTTTCATCACGGAATATCCAAATACATTTCAAATCCTTCAGCTGGGCTGATGCATAAAAGGCGTCTGACAGGGGGGAAGTTTCTGAAGCCGAAGGAACAATCGTAGAGCAGACGCTGTCGTCCGTGAGTACCCCGCGAATGACGACAAGTTGGTTACCTGTGACGGTAGACAAAAGAGATGACTTCCGATGGGTTTGTATCGCGTAACGCTTTCCTAATCCAACCGGCGGTGGGCCGATAAAAAGGTCTCCTCTGTTAGGAGTTCGAACCTTACAACCATTAGTTGTGTCTTGTGGGTTAATGAAGTATTATCTTACTAGGTAAGATCTTCGCGTAAGCAAAAGTCCACCTTCAGGCTTTGTTGCGATGGGAACTCTGAATCCCGAAATCTTGTCTGCGGTAGGATTTGGCACGTAAAGCCATGACACGAAAGGTTGAGCCACTGGCTCAATCTGCGCAAAGGTGACATCTGCAGTTGGCGCAGCTTGGGTGTGCGCGTGTATAGCACGTAGATCCCTTTTGTACAGAAAGAATGTAATTCCTGAGCAAAGATCCAGGTCGACAACGGTAAACTGTGCTTCGTGTTTCGGAGTGGGAAATCTGAGCTCTGCCGATAGTGGCAAATCAGGGACATTCGAAATTTAAAAGTCTGCTGAATGAGGGGCAGATGCAAGTCGGGCAACACCATACTGTTTTCTCGGTAAGTATGGTCGTGGTCCTCCTGAAATGCACAACTCACGAACCTGAAATGTGGCAGCCAGGTCGCTCTTGGTGCCAATTTTGATGTACAGTTTGAATGGAGACGGTAATTCGTCGCAGGAGCGTCCTAGTCTTTAGACACTTTGGATCCTCTTTGAATCAACAGTTTGTTCCATTGAAGAAGGCGAAGCCGTCGTGCCTATGACCATGTCTCCTCCACGATGCCAGGATTGAAGTTAGTGAAGTGGCACTGGTAGGGTAGCGTGGGAGTCTGACTTGGCCACAACTTTGATCGTTTCGAGCACACAAGATAGGCACAGTAAGACATGTTGCGCCAGAAGTCCCCAAATCATCCTAACTATCTCAGTTGAGGGGAGAGTCGAAGCGATCCGGCTAAATTGTATATATCTTTGGCAAGATTGTTCGCCAAAGCGACGTCCGCCTTTGGAGGGAGAAGAAGCGCCGGACTTCGGATCTATGGATATTTCGCAAGAGAAAAAAACCCACAGTCGGTGCAATCTGTTCCCTTGGTTCTTGGTGCGCCTGGTGTACAGATTGTAGCAGTCCACATAAATAGTCGCCGTTTTCTCTGCCGCCCAGCAACCTTTGCAACAGGGATGTCGACAGAAAATGCGGCCGCTCCTCATTTGTGGGAGTCCAGCTGCAGAGAACCTAGAAGTATCAAGCGCCATGTAACCAGTCGGTGAAGCACACACTGCAGCGAGAACGTCAGCTTGAGTCCATTCGTAAGAAGGGAATATGGAGACTATACAAGCAACTAGAGGATCACCAATGGCGAAGAGAAAGCCGCAAGCTCCACATTGCCGATGGATGCGTATATGTTTCAGCTTGTCCTGATGTTGAGCCCGGTCACGTTGCGACATCGTTCATAGTCCGTGTTGTGAATGGGGAAATTAGACTAGGATACAGGCACATAGCAGATGATCCAAGACCTTAGTTCCGACTGGTCAGCGGATCAATGCTGCACCGTGGCCGACAGGAAGTACCACTGCTTGTTCTCATACATAAGCCGGCCCGGCGTTTGCGGGAGAAAAGGCCTCGTAGCTGTTACATACAAGCCACTTGACGGCGAGGCATAGTGCCAGTGCGACAGCGCTTTGCGTTGTGCACCTTGACAATTTGGCCTATTGAGTAGTAGACGAGGATAGTCAAGGAGAGAGATACACGGTCCTTTATTGTGTTTCTGTGACTCAAAAATCGGCATCTTTCTGCAATTGGTGGTTCAACTCAGTTTCGGGAGGATTTAAGAAATACCAAACCCTTCTCGAGGCCGTAGCCTGTCGCCCAGCTGGGCCACTTCTCTCAACGAGCTGCCCGCGGGAAGGGTCGGTCTAGAGAGCACGATGAAAAACTGGTTGTCACGTAACCATGTGGATGCTTGACACGAGTGACGCTCTCGACTTGCATCTCGTCTGTCTCGACATGTAGGGTGTTGATTGGTTGAGAGACCACCTTCCAGATCCGCACGTAGGTTGTGCTCGCACCCTTGCGTTCGCATTTGAGTATGTCAATCTTCATGCGGTGACGAAGAAGCTCGTACAGTAGGGTCTTGATCGGTAGGCCAACCATCATGTTCGAGACAGCTGCTGGTGAACAAGCAGGCGTGCGACAAAGAGGGTTCCAACGCCCGCGTTATGGAGACGCTAGCGTGCCACAAGGTAGACCGTAGCCCCAGCCGCCGAGGTCTTGGTGGAAGCAACTCAGCGTTACATTGCAACATGCTGGCCCCATCAAAACTGACTGCTTCAGCACAGTGCCAGCGACGGGCTCTGCCACATCACTAAGGAGTGACAGCTGGCATAGGCGATCCGAACAGTTCCTTCCGCTCATGATAATGGTTGCCACGTCTGAGGTCCTGCTCAAGAAGGTAAGTAGTGTCCATCAGAAATGGGCGCTTCGCCGATCTACTCGGCCCACCGAAAGGTATAAATTCGCATCACCACCCATACCAATATCTCAGAACAGACCACCCTGCTGTATCGAGTGATCCTGCATTGCTGCACATCACTCACCTCAACCTTCTTCCGTCTCACGATGGCCATTTCAGACAACCCAATCGTCCGGCATCTTCGCAACCAAGCGCTACGCCTCGATGAATGGGCAACCAAGAAGTACTGGCTTCGTCTGAAAACGCACTATATCTTCAAGGATGAGAACTTTATTATTAGCACTGAGCACCCTCCCACGGAAATAGGCACTCAGAGAAGGATTAACATGACCGTCGAGCATTATAAGAACGGGAAATTCGCCCTTCTATTAGTAACTAAGGCAAAGACAGGCTGACAGCTAGGGCCACCAATTCAGAAGTTGTGACTGCGGAAACACAGTTGTACGATGCCTGCTACGCGCACTATTTGGAGAATCCTGAACGCGAGCGAATATAGGCAATAAGTGTCTGTGGGCCTTGTGCACGTATTTGGGCCTTTCACGCCCAACACGGGTTTCTCACACCATTGTTCCCCATCGACGGCGATCTGGGGGACAAGTCGTCTTATGCTGACTTCAAAGTATCGGAGAGGAGGTTTATGGCCGCTTTCACCTTCATTAAGTCAAACATGGTGCCACCTGACTCTGTTTTTGATGACTCGGACGCCAGTATGTCTCACCCTGATATTCTCTACGACGATTCAGATATGACGGTCGACCCTCAGCTTGAGGGGACTTTCGAAGGGAAGTACGCTGCGGAGTCTACAGCTGAGCCCGTGACGGGAGGCTACGACACTACGGCCGGTGATAACACCGGGCTATATCCCAAAGTACAAGACCCGACTGCCATGGAATCGTATGATGAACAGAGTTCCTATATAGTGGTGGAGTTCTCCCTTTCGCACGGCAAGAAGGAGACTTTCATTGCTTTCAACTACGAAGGTCGGCCCTCTAGAACCCGTCCTAATAAATGGGTCACGACTATGGACAAGGCTAACAAAATATGCTATGATTGGCATAGTAACGAGCTGGAACAGGACTTTAGAGCTTATTAGTAGCCAAGTTAGGATGGGTGGAATAAGGCGAGGCGTGCTTTTCCATGCTGACTGTTTCATCTCCTTTTGTGTGAGTTTAGTTTAATCTACGTCAACGTTGCTTGCCACGCCTATGTTATAATTCCGTGTTATGTTGTCGCTTCGAGAGATATTCTGACTTTTGAAAATGTTGGGTCAGAGTACACTCGAAACAACCTAAAATGGGGCAGTTCTTGATACGTTTCCACTGAGGACGACCTGCTCATTGCGGTTATGGGTATGACGGGATCGGGAAAGACGACCTCTGTCAATAAGATGACCAGTCTAGCCATGGACATCGGGTACGACCTGAAGTCTTGTACATTTTGTGTGGAGAACTAAGGAGAAATCCGAGTGGGTGAGGACTGTCCTTTTACTTATAATATCGGGACAGCCCAAGCTGAGACTTTTGTACACGCACTTAGTCTGCCGGTTCTGGAACAGCCGAAAGCATTCCTATCGTCTATGTATACTGATTTGGGAGACTTTCTTAGCATCTACGGATCTACCCTAGGGCCTTCGTAGTCTTGGCAGTGGAAGGAGATGTGGCGTGGCAGTGCGAGAGCATTATGCCGATAATGCCGCGTCAAGAGCGAACCTACTCAGTCGGAAATGTAGAGTTGCTGAGGCTCGTTCCCAAACACTGATTCCATGCCTTGGACGACGGATGTATTGGCCAGAATGGTGATGGACATGGACGCAGTGTTTGTTGGACCCTCTGCGCAATCAGCGGATCAGTCCGTCGAACGTTGGCACGTCGTCGAACTGGCCAATGATCGGCGCGCCAGGGATCGGCGCCATCTAGGCAGGATTCGACCCTGCACAACCACATGGATCCGAAGACTAACACCAGCTGCGAGAGCGACCCTGCCCCGTCCCTGTGCGGGCTGGCCAGGGGGGCGTGTCGGCATGCGAGATGACCCTGACTCCAGGCTTCTGCAGTCGTCTTGGCACACCCCTTCACCACCGTCCCACGGGTGGTTGCACACCCTGTCCATCGTTTCAAATCGTTCGAAGCCTTCAAAAGTCATCCCTAGACAAGAACAGGTGGTCCTAGCGATCGACCCCGTCAGTTAGCATCAGTGCTGAGCTGCAACTCTTTCAACATTTCATCCAGAGGTGCACTGAGACCACCAGCCAGAATTCTGGCTTGGCACATCTCAGTCCCAATGCCTGTCAGAGGCTTAGGTCGCGCAGAGTAAAGGAGTCAATAATATCACTGTTAAGGGTGGGTATATACTAGTATTCAATCCTAACCTATAGAGTTTTCTATAGACTTAACTTAAATCTAACTTTTAGTTAAACTATTTTTTAATATACTCTACTTATCCCCTAGTATCTTACTAATACTCTACTATTAGTCCTTAGGTTTACTAATACTTAATATAATCTCCCCTTTATTAAAACCCTATTTTAGGGCTTTTATTAATAGAAAAACCTAAATATATTATTTAATTATTTATTATACTCTTTTTAGAGACTATCTAAGTTAAAAAGTCTAAAAAACTCTTTAACTATATTATCCTAGTTAATATAAACTATCTCTCTAGTTAGTCTATATTTCCTAGATAAATACTATTTACTATTTAGTTTATAATTATCCCCTAATAATAGTTATTCTAGTCTATTTAAAAACTAAGTATAATAGTCTAAATACCCCTTTAGATACCCTCTCTTATTATACCTCTTTTACTATAGACTTTTAAACTTTAACTAACTACCTAGTCCTTTATAAGTAAATAAGTTTTTAATCTCTTTTTATAGTATATAGTATCTCTTTTATAGTTTACTTAAGCCCCCTTTAGGGGCCCTTTTACTTTATAACTTTATTATTACCTTTTATACTTTAATTATTTATATCTTATTTTAGTTTTATCTTACTTAGGTCCTTTTTATCCTATTATTTATTATTAAATAGTTTATTATAGGTCTAGAGATACTCTCTAGTCCCCCCTAATACTTATTTAATACTTTTTATTTTCTTTTTTTTATAAAAAATCTATTATTAACTAATTTTATTATTTACCTAAAGGCCTTAAAAGTAAAGCTTTCTCCTAGTAAGTATCTTACTTATAAGGCTATTACTTAGGGCCTTAATATCCTACTTTTTATATAAAGTCTCTTTTTTTTTTTTCTAACTATAATAACTATAATAAGTCCCCCTTTTTTTTTTTTTATACTATTATTATTTCTTTTTTTTTTCTTTTATACTACTACCCCCCCTATACCCCCCTAGTATTACTACTACTATTACTATTATTATTACTATTATTATTACTATTATAATACCTTTTAAGTTCTTTTTTAGTAAAATTAAGAGTAATACTAAAGATAAAGTCGCCTCTCTTAGTATAATTACTATTACTATTACTACTTTTCTTACTATTATCTTTATTATTAACTAGTTAATACTCCTTTTTAACTTTATTTTCTTTAGTTTTAGTCTCTTTAGTCCTCTTTTTCTTAGTCTCTCTCTTTTTAGCCTTTCTCCCCCTAGTCTCTTTCTTTCTAGCCTAGCTCTCTCTAACTTAGCTCCCTTTAGTCTAACTCTCCTTAGTCTAACTCTCTTTAGTTCCCTTCCTAATAGTCTCCTAGTATTTTTTTCTAAGTCTAAGATTAAAACTAAAGTTAAAAAACTAGTTATCCTACCCCTTAATAAAAATAATACTAATAATAATATAACTATATACTTAGTGTTTTATACTTATTATCTTTATTATATAGTCCTCTAAAAAGATTATAAAAAGCTTTTTTATTATATTAAAACTACTAGTAAGCCCCTACTACCCCTTTACTATTTTTTACTTATTATTACTAATATTTCTTACTTAGTTATAAGTAATAAGTATACTATTTATATTATTATATATAGTAAGTCTTATATCCTAGTAGGTCACTCTTTCCCCTCTTAGTTACTATAAGTTACTCCTATAATTTATTATTAACTTATTTTAATTCTCTCACTTTAATACTATTATTAGTCTTTATTTTTAAGATATTTTTAAAGACTTTTATAATAAACTTAACTTATACTTTATTTATAAATATAATAAGATATATACTATCTCTTTTTTTTCCCCTACTCTTCTCCTAGTAGGCCTTTATTAACTCCTATTTTAGATAAATATTACTAAAGCCTAAATTAAAATTAAAAAAGCTCTCTAAGTTAAAACCTAAAATACTACTAAGTTTAATAATAAGTATAAAACTAAAATAAAAGAGAAAGTATAATTAACTTATAAGTATAAACTTATAATACTTAAGCTCTTTATCTTTTCTACTAAAAAATAGATTATTATTATTACCTATCTTATTTAAAAGTAAAAAACTACTTATACTATTATTAAAATATAAATTAAAGCTATTAAAATTAATACTAATACTATTATTAACTTATATAGTTTTTTAACTAATTAAACTAAGTTTTATACTTATATTATATATTCTCTCTCTAATACTCTCCTACTACTCTTTTATATACTAATATCCTTTTAGTATTACTAAGCTTTTAACTCTCTCTCTCTCTCTCCTACTCCCTCTATTAATAACCTAATTAGTTTCTTATATAGTATCTTACTTTATAGTCCTATATCTCTTAACTAAAGTAATAATCCTAATACTTAAGCTAGGTTTCTTTATCTCTCTCTCTAGTTTATTATTAATACCCCTCTAATAAAATATATCTTTAAATATTAAAAATTTACTATTTTTTAAACTCTCTTTTTAAAATTACTTAAACTTTCTAATTATAAAACTAAATAAACTTACTTATCTACCTCTTACTTAATACTTTTCTAATACTCCCCTAGTAACTCTTATTTTTATAAACTTAGTATAGTTTCTAAGAAACGTTCTATTAAAACTTTTAAAAGTTCTCCTTCTCTCTATATTTCTTTTACTTAATATAATACTTTCTTTATCCTTTTAAGCCCTTATACTTTATTATCTTTTTTATTTTATATATATTATTATTATTATTAACTAATAATATAGTTATTAATACCCTATTATTATAAAATTTCTTTAGTTAAGTTAGTAAAAATATATTATAAATATAGACTCTTTTTTTAAGGTCTAACTAATATACTATTCCCCTATTAATAACTTATATTATTTTATATAACCTAAGGTATTTATTAAATAACTTTTTAAAAAGCTATTTCTATTTAACTGTTTAGACTACTAGTAGTACTAGTTCTCTAACTTTAAATATAACTTTTATTCTCTTTATATTATACTATTTTTTATATATCTTATTTAACTACTCTAGTAAATCATTAATAGTCCCCCTATAAGTCTTTAAGGCCTTTACTCTCTCTATTACTATTAGTATATTTACTAGTACTAAGCTAGTTAGTATAATGTTATATAGTCCTCTTAAGTTATACCCTATTAGTACCTCTATTAGTAATATATAAGTAATACTATACTAAGTATTATTATATATAAACTATACTATTCTTAGTTATTTTACCTAGTTATTTTAGTTATTATTATAAAAAGTCTATAAAAAGTACTCTATGTTTTAGTTTTATTACTCTATTTATTTATTTATTTAAGAGTAGTATATTATACTTAGTTTTCTTTTAATAACTAACTAATAATACACTAAAGCCTAAAATCTCCTTATAAATAGTAAGTTATAGTCTAATATAAGTAATAAAAAAACACTATATTATAAAAACACTCTATAGACTAATAGTATAACTAGTTTATTTACTATTAATACCTTATAGATAAGTATATATAGAGTATACTTTGTCAGTCTATTAATAATAACTAAGATACTATTATACACCTACTTCCCTCTAATCCTTAATTTAAATAACTTAGTAATAAAATTAATTAAGATCCCCTCTTATAACTAACTAAGTACTAATAAAAGTCTAAGTAGCCTGTATAATATATAGTATCTTAACTTTATCCACTAGTATATTATATATATCTATATATAACCTTATATATCCTTTTTTATTAATTTCTAAAAAAAAAACTTCCTAATCTAATATATTATCTTAGAGACCCCTAAGTAGTCTCTTATTAATTTATTATAAAAAACTCTAATAATTTCTATCCTTAGGGCGTATCTTTTTAGTACTACTATTCTTCCCTTATACTTTATACTCTTCTTTTTATTTTTTACTTAGTATACCTAGACTATCTACTTAGCTCCCTATAGCTTTTTATTATTAACTTAAGTTATTTTTACTTTCTCTTTAAAAGTAAATAAAAGATTCTTTTTTATAAGGCCCCTTTTCTCTAGTATAACTATAATATTAATTATTATTACTAATAGTATTATAAACTACCCTAAAAAGTCTTTTAGTAAAACACTATTAACTTTCTTTTTCTCTATCTCTATTAAATAATAGTCTAGCTATCTTAATAAGTTATTTATTAAGTTTTATTTCTCTAGTTAATATTTAATCTTAAAATTAAACATAACTAAGTCTTATAGTAGTTTTATTTATTAGTTATTTAACTAAGGCTTTATAATAAAATACTAATAGTCTAAGTAGTTAGTAAAAAACAATATTAACTCTTATATATATAATAGATAATACCTCTAATATATTACTATCTCTCTAATTACTAGTAACTTAGCCTTTAGTACCCTATATCTAAGTTTTACTTTTCTTAACTTTTTTAATATAAATACTACTAAGTACTATTTCTATTTATATTCTTAATATAAGACTGCTCTTATTATATAATATAAAATATCTATTTTAATATAAATAAAAAACTTTAGGTTAAAATACTTTAGAATTAGGGTCTTTTAAAATAGCCTCTTTAGTTTATAAAAGATTACTACTACTCTACTAATTATTACTATTTCTCTTTTTAGTTTACTTATTAGTCTATTTATTAAAAAAGTATAAACTTTTAAGTAGTTTTTAATAAATTATCTATAAAACCCTATAAACCTAAGAAATACCTAAATATTTTTAATACTACTAAGTATTAGTCACCCTATAATTACCTCTATTCTCTCTTATTTTATTATAATACTCTTAGGTAATATAATAAACTCTAAGAATTCTATACTTTATATATAAAACTTATACTTTTTTAAATTAATATAAAGGTCTATTATGTCCAACCGGTAGAGTATCTTATAAACTATTTTTATATATACTTCTCAGTCTTTTAAAAAAAATAAGGATATTATTAAAATAAATAATATAAGTAATTTTAATAAAGTTTATTAGAGCGTTATTAATATACACTTAAAAGATTACTAGAGTGTTAATTAGCTTAAATAATATTACTTAGTATTTATAATAGTTATACTTTATTTAAAATACTATTTTTTATTTATCTCTTTTATAGATATATATTTAATAATATATATTTTTAAGATTAATCTTTATATATTAGTTAGTTTTAGATAATTAGTTTAAAATCTCTCTAATTAGTAATAATAGTATTTAGTTTTTAATAATAATACTATTAAGTTCCTAGTAGTCTATATAAAGTCTTAGTTTATCTTTTTTTTTAAATATAAATAAAATTAAAACTTTTATAAGACTTTTACTCTATTAAATCTACCCTTTTACTAATACTTTTATTAAATACTCCTAAAGCTCTATTAACTTAGGCTTTACTAAGGGATAAATAAAATTAAATAGGGGTTTTTTTTTTAGTTTTAAATTAACTATATAAGTTTACTTATCTTTCTTAGTTAGTTAGTCTACTAGTTTAGTATTAAAAATATATACTTATTCTATAAACTTATTAAATAAAATAAATACTATCTTCTTTTACTTTCTTTTTAATAATCTACTATTACCCAAAGTAATTCTCCTAACTATAAGAATAATAATAAATATTATTCTAGTTTTTTTTACCATTTATCTAACTATCTTTTTTTTTCTAATTATTTAAATACTATTTTTCCCTATTAAATACGTTTACCCTATAATTTTTTAGTTTAGTTTTAACTTTATTATATAGTATTAAAAGATTCCTAAGATAGTTATATACTCTCTTATTTTATTAACTTTAAATCTATATAATAATATCCTTATTATACCTAAGTTATTTATAATTTAGGTCACTAAAACCTTATAACTATAGTTAAGTATATATAACTTTTATATATTTTTAAATAATAACTAACTACTAATAGTCCCTAATAGG